>JAODUI010000028.1:2372422-2403073 GCA_027563995.1 Papilio gigon
GTTATATTAAACCAGACAAATATTGGTGCAGTTTTAGAGCAACATCTAAGAATCTTAGATGATAAAGAAAAAAATTGTTAATAAGAGACTAACTAACGTTACACAAATAGACACTTAATGGTTGTTTAGGCTAATTTTCTCTTGTTATGCAAAAACTAACATTCTTCATTATACCCTCTATACGACTCTGAGTGCGAGAACTACATTAATGAAATTTGATTAAAAAAACTAGTTTTTTTCGATTGTTAAAAGATTGATTTGAACATCAAATTAATAATTTATACGTATATTAGACGTAGTATAGTAGACGTGTCTTGCTACTAATAATGATGGTTGATGACGGTGATAAATTAAATCAAAAAAATGTGTATAAATTAAAAATAATTGTAAATAATTTATAGCATGGAACTATCTATTTGCATGCGTAGCCTAAACAAGGCTGTGCGGCTGTGGTTTTTGTACATTCAGTTCATTTGCCTGCGGTCAAATTCAATTTTGAAACGTGGTCTAATGAGACTCTTTGTGACGGATTAATACAATTGGCGTCAATATATGAATATACTTATGTCTACAGTAAAAATTCATAGAATTACATCGTATATAGCACATAAATTGGTATATAAAAACATATAATACAGTTTTGTGATAGAACCAATTGACGGCGGTCTATCGATTGCCAATATTTTTGTCATTTCAAATATAAATGTTTCTACGTTAAAAACAAAAAGTATAGTGAATCGATATATCCGAGCACTGGCCCGCAGCTATACCTGCGATCGTATGCCTCTTGCCGTAAGGTGGCGCTGCTATCAGATTGGTATAGAAAATGCCATTTAATAAAAAAAATGATGTAACTTTTTGGACATTGACAGAGGGCGTTAGTTGGTCAGAGCTAGAGCTAGATTAAAACCGCCTTGTTTGTTTTTTAATTGCGTCTAGTGTGAAGGTGTCATTATATTCACTCACTTAAAAAAAACAACTGAGAGTTATTTTAATTATAAATAATTGCTCTTTGATTTGATGGAAGCGATTCTATACAAAGTAAAACAACGAGAAAATGTTCAAGGGAAAATAAATGAAAAACATTGCGTAAAAAAATTCCAATTAACGACAGTGATAGATCGAAGCTCTTTGAATGTCAAGATCGCTTCTATTCTCCGGCCGGCTTTGTTAACGCCGCGTCTTTGGATACCAATCCGAGTATACAAAGCGCTTTCAGACCGATTGCGGCAACAATTGTATCGGAAATAATCAAACTTGTACATTAATGTCTACGAAAAGATGCTTTTCTTCGATTATTATGTTCATATTATAATTAATAATAATAATATAGAATTAACTGAAAAGCAATTCAATGTGAAATATGAAAAGAAAAATTGATAACAATTTGAGGTACAGTACTAAACCAATATAACCTGATTCTTAAGAAATGACATCACTGTATCCGCCATGAACAAAATCGATGTAGAATTCAAATTCTATAATACTATGTATGTAAAACATATCGCCACTTGACTCCAGGTGGGATAGCGGTCAAACGCTGTTATTCATCGTAACGGAAAAAAAAATTGTAAATTATTTTTGCCATAAAGATCTCTTTAATTTATCACTCAGTATAATTTTTGTTCAAAAATTCACCAAAATCCTACGGTCACGAACAGTTTTATTTCGTAGGACGAAAAAAAAAACTTTTAATCTGCATCCACAAAGTTACCACAGAACTAATTGAAACGCCACTGCAGCATTTTCTATTTCAAATATTATAGTTTTTTTCATTTGTCCTCGGCAACATTGTAAAATGGAATTGACCTATTGTTTTACGAACAATGCGAGAACAGTCGCTGGATACAGCTAGGACAAATATTTTGCTAGTCTATTAATTGTTGACAGTAAACGTAATATTGCGCCAGTAACTATGAAAGCATAAAGTTAATTCCGCATGTGTTTTTGTTGAAGATATAGGAGGAAACGGGGACAAAAGATTTACCTAGATTACATGGTAATTTTGAAAGGGTTCTCCTTTGGGTGTAATTTTGGATGTAACTAACTGACTGGAGATAATTTAGGTAAAAATTACAAGCAAATCGACATAAGGCTTTACTTACTTTTTTATTTAAATTTGAAATAACATAATTTACTATTTCGCAGTGTTATAAAAGTCTTGATAAATTGTAAAATTGTAAATTGTCCTGCATTCGACAGTACAATGCGAAGAATAGGTCTAATACGATTTGAGGATTATGAAGCAGATGACAAAGATTTTTCAAAACTCTTAGCGAACAAAGCAATTCAAAGAAAAGCGATCTCGGCAATTGAAGCGCTGTTACTGCGACTTGGTTAATTGCAGCCTTTCTTAATGCTCTCTTTTCATTCACTACTTACAAAGGCGCAGTTTAAAGACAAACAAACATTATCGCATGATTTTTTTTTCAAAAATGTTGATATAGAGATATATTAATCGTGTAGTACAAGCTCTAGTAATTTTCTAAGTCATTTTCTAGTAATTTTTTTTTTTTTACAATTTAAACATTTCCATATCCTTGTTTGATCATGTCTTCCATTTGATAAATGTTAAAGGTCACACAGACATGGCAGTCTATATAATTCAGATAATGTTTGTCAAATATAGAAGAAATAAAAATGCTTTAAAAATTCAAGTCAAGTAACAATTCCTCTGGTAGTGTGGATGTCCATAAGTCTCATTGCTAGTTTATATACAATTGGTTATGAAAATGCTTCTTTACTTTGGAGAAAGACGCAAATTGCGTCAACATACGATGATACACAAAATAAAATATTTTATAGAAGTACCGACGATTACGAAATTATCTAGAAAAGTAATGAAGTCAAAAATTAAATAATATTCAAATATAATATGTATTTTACTGCATAGCTTGTATGAGCTATTCGCCACACACTTACATAATCTATTCGTAATACTTCTTTCTTTATGAATTTTCGAAACTTCTCAACTTTGTTTCGAAGAAAACGTATAAATTTTGAAATTTTTATTCTCTAGTCCAAACGTGTAAGTTGCTAGAGATTATGCAATGTGTTTGTGACAGATCTTGCATTATGTTCTTTCACAAACTTTTATTTCTAACTTTGAACAAGTATGAAAAGACATCGTTTATCGTTTTAATGTAAAAAAAAAACGTTTCCATAGCCTTATTGGCCTTAGCCTTGCATATTATCTGTCGTATAATTTATTACGTCACACCTGAAGAGTAATTACCACCATTTCTTTTATTTGGTTTCATCTGAGTATCCAAACTAACGTCTACGACGTAGCAGTCTACGCCGTAGCAACGGCTACAAGTTCGATTATACCCTATAAATATGATCTTTATAATTTGAACACAATTGAGATTACATTTATATGCATACTGTAATTAAAACCAGTTCGACTAAACAAATAGATGTAATCGGAAACTATGTTGAACATAATTAATTCAATACATAAATATTAATTACCGTTTCAGTAAAAAGGACGGCCAATTAATTTTATCGTTCGACTGAATTTATTTCATTCGTATATTTACGTAGCATACCTGGCCTGCCTTGAATTAATATTACCTTGAACTTTTATCAATTTGTGTGCTAAACCGTACAGTATCAGAAGTGACTAAACGTCTTCTTTGCTGAAACTTAGATATGAAAAAGTATGAGGAAATTTAAAACACTTCTCCATCTAACATTGCATGCTTTTAAATATAAACTTTTATTGATCTCAACAATTTATAAAAAACAATGTACATATAAATATAGTTCTTATAAATACATGTTGTAAAAAAATAGTTTTAACACATAGCAACATCACACAAACAAATCATTGCTTGTTAAAGTGCATAATTTAATTTTACATTTTATTCTTGAGCCGCGCGGCCGCCGTGCCGGGGGAGTGGCACCAACAACTTATTCAATCACTCGATTACTGGCTTGCATCAAGCAAAAGATCTATTTAAAAATTTTATTTGCTTAGTAAATATATTTTTAAAAAAAACATAAGTTACATCATGTCCAGTGTATTTAAATACGATGATGATAAATAAGATGGTCGTTTAATGTTGTTTTGGTTGTGTGGTGACATTAAATTATTTATAAAAAGAATTTTAAAAGACGCATAACCTAAATAACTGGTTAACTCACTACTTTCAGTTTTTATTGTACAGTTCGACTCTTCAATTAAAACCGAAGATATATAGCCGGTGTATCTAGGAACATAGATGTTTTAATTTCACTCAATGAATTACTGATTATAACTACTATACTATACCCATCCGCTATTCTGTTCAGGGTTCACTAAATATATCTGGAAATAACTCACCCAATATAACATTAAAGTAAATTATTTCCATAAAATTTATTACATTGTACTTTATATTCAATTTGCGTAATATTTTTGTTTATAGGAAGACTTTAATCAAATTATATCATTAATTATCTTCGCTCGTCCCGGCGCGGTCGCCCGCGGGAGCTCGCAAGCAACACGTCAAATTTAATTTGATACATTATCGACAGTAATATTGGAAATTAATAAATTTTAAAAACGCCACCACGTTACCAATAAGTGTATTCAAACAAATTGATATACTTTGTCAACGAGAGTACTAAAAGACCATAATTTTTAATGAATATAAACCATCATGGTTTTAAAGTTTAATTGAAATGTATGAAACATTTTAATCAAACATTATAACCAAATACCTCTGTAATTACACAATAAACTGTCCCAAAACAGAAGTCAACTTTGTGCGATGCCTATCTGGTTTGAATAAACTTGGCATACGTCCACCGTGGTCGGCTTCCGACATTGCCAGTCCGTGTACGTCCGGTAAATCCCCGAAAAACATTGAGCAGTAACCGTATGTCTCGAGTCACACGTGTTACAGTGTCATTTAGATAATGTCGTGTGATGATAGCGCTGCATTATTGCCGGGGGTTCCCTAACGACACAAGAAACTCATTAAATACGCGTCGATTTATACCGGCTGGGCTCTACCGTTTACGTATACGATTGCATATTTAAGACTTTATTATTACGTAATTAAGGATACTATATATTTACGTCTACAAGAATTGTTGTACTTTAGAAAGACTAACATATAAATGTTGTAGAAAAGAGGAATCATCTCTCAAAATTTTAGCTCATCTGTTTTGAATATACATATTTATATAAGTTATATCTCTTTTATTTATTTTTCATATATATGCGTTTCATTATACGAATAGGTACAGTAAATAAATGTTTATTTAACGAACAAACATGGTATGATTGATATGCCAGGATTGAAATGGATTTTTTTATTATTATATGTGCTTATAGTAAAATATTTAGCTTTACGTTTGATGCCTACAGGTTTATTATTGCTACAAATTAGGAAGATTTTTGTATGAGAATTGCTCCGCGTAAATCTAAAGTATATTATGCAAAATAATAGAAACAGCTAGTATGTCAGTGGAGTAATTGTCCTGGTAAATACATTGAGCAAAATTACATGGTGAAACTCGAAGTGGGCTCCGGCTGTAATAATCTTCGAGTTATAGTCCGTCGCGCGTTCTGCATAATAGGGAGCTGTCAGGGGCGCTCTTTGTTTCTACTTTGTCCTGAGGGACAGGAAAACTTTTCTCGATGAAGCCACCATTCATGCAGAACAACTTCGTGTATATTTACTAAATTTTTATTAATTGAAAAGAACTATTTATGACACGAATTTGTTAAATTAATGAATGCCTATATAGGCAGTCGGTTTAAAGTTTTCCTTTTTTAAGTAGCTTAAAATTTGCTTTTTTAACTTTGATCCTCTTAAGTCATCTCCATTGGCAGCCAAAGTAAGATTTTCAGCTTATAAAGCTTGCGTGTGCGAGCCAGGTTTACAAAGATAATGTTGGAATGTTGGCATTACATTTTATGTCTTCATAATTATAGTCCGCATACTGTGGCAGGCATTGGGAAAGGCCTATGTTAGTGGGCAGACAAGTGCTGTTGATGATGATGATGATGATGATGATAATTACAATATTCGAATACTTATATTTTTGTATTATTGAAATATTCATAAAAATTAAAATAAGGGGTTTCTCGCTTTATGCCTCATAATGTTGCTAAGAAAATGAAACCGATTAAAATTATATAATTAAACCAAAAAAATGTGAACCGTCTGAAAAGTTTAACAAAAAAAATGGAATTAATTCGAAAATCCAATTCGAATTTGAAATGCGTATTAGCTAACTTCAAAATTGCCATTGTTTGTACAAATTAAACTTTCTTGCTCCCCCCTTTTCTTTCAACTTACAACTCTTTTATGGTAAATTTTAAATGGAAAGTTGACAACATTTATAAGATTTAACACAGGCGACTGGTTCAATACTTTACAAAAGGATCAATCATCGCTGCATGTAGACATTACGTTTGATTGCAAAATTCACGATTTTTACGGTTAGAATATTTTAAAAATAAAATTCTGAAAGACGCGGTCTCACTCCGTTAGAGACACTACCGTAAGTGGGTTTTGGCATCCGCCAAGACAGATCACCAACATCACCTGTCCTGTACCGTTTACTAGCAGTCGCTTGCTTGGAGCTCGCGCAAGTCCAGCTCTACGCTGTGTCGCCGGCTGTATGGCGCCAGCCGAAGGATCACCGACAAATCGGTAAAGCCGCGGTCTAATAAATAGTATTGAGAGTTAGATAGTATTGTTTGTTCAAACGTTTGAAATAAATCTTTGATGTTTATGTTAATCCAAACGTGAATTGTTATTCTTTAATTCTTCTCTATATATCTCTTTCTTCATAATTCTAAATGAACCAAACCAACAAACATTTTATGAAAGTAATTTTCCTTTAATAAAGCTCACGAGAAATGAATTCGTTATTTACATCAACGATTGCCTCGCCGGCGAATCTTTTATCTTTCACTCAATGGGATGTTTTTATCATAATTTCAAAGAAAATTTCGCTTAATTGCTAAAAAATTTTCTTGTATAAAAAATCTTTCAAAGAAAACAACGTTATTGACTTTTAATCTTTAATCTGTACGGAAAATGTTTTACTTTTTTCGTTCTTATTTCATTGGTTTGCAATGTCTCAATATAGCACGACATTTTATAAAGCACCGAAATCTAAATTAAACTTATTTCATCTTATGTAAATTACAATTTTAAGTGTAATTTCTAAATCATAGCCGAAAAAACGGATAAATAACTTGTGGCAGATTATGTGTATCTTTTACATTGTTGCTATTCTTTTATTTTTAACCTACGAAGATATCCTATAACAATTATTTCCTCTATAAACTAATTATTTCTTAACAACGACTATGTAGCAATTACTCATTACTGAATATTTGCTATTTATAAATCTAAGTAAATTAATAACCAAAAATGGAATAAATTGTATTCCTAAAAATTAAATTAAGAATTTTATTACACTTTAAAATTGAATATCGCGTAATCTGGTCGCGAACAAATGAACGATTCAATTTAACTATTTAAATGCGCACGTGATATAAAGTGTATAATTATGATAATGCATTCAGCAGGTGAATCTATGCGCCTGCCTATTCATTTGCTCGTTAAACTGCGCTCCAGCCTCGGTGCCACATCCAGTCGGACGAGACACGTTCAAAAGTTAAATTGCTCTAATTTGTTCACCTTATTGCACCGGCCCCTTCGTTTGAAAGCCATTGCACAGCGATTTATTCAAGTGATGTGCTATTTTTATCGATAAACTTACATCGTTGTTCATAACAAGATTGAACTCTGAAAGTTGTACATGTTACAGAAACATTGCAAGTAAATTCAAGTATTTGAAAACAATTGTCGACTTATTTTGTATCAAATAAGTATCTTGAAATTCATTTATTTTTTTATTACTACTTCTTTATATAAAGAAATCAATTTACAAGTCAGAGTAATAATGATTTGCTTTTCAAATGTATACCATCGATATAATGGTCTCGTCTCTTGTGACCGCAGCTAAGCGAATACGTTCAGGTCCCTCTCCCCTGCTTTTTTGCAGTTATTTGCTTCCTTTTACTTGTGAAAGCGCATCTCCTTTGAACCTGTTTGAATTATTTAATCTTTTAATAGAATTACGGCGTCTTACAACGGCGCCCCTATCCATTCCCTCGATGCTTCCTGTAATTAGTTTTCTATACACCAAAAGGAACTACGTTTTATGTTAAACTATATTTTATGTTTTAGAAAATGATTAGAAGAATATTTCACTATATTATTCAGAATTTTTATTACAATACCTTCCGATATTACAAACACAATATTAAAATTAATTCGTGTAATACCGGACAGAAACATATAGTTAATTATGAACTCAATTAACTAGAAAATGAACCCTTAATTTATTTTAAATACGTATTCATTAACTTTTGTATAAAATAAAAAGGCTAATGGTGCGATTGCGGGGCGTGTGCAATCGTTCCGCGATGTCCTATCGCGAAATAAAAGCCAGTATTGAGACATTAAAGGCATTTAGACGCAGCCACTAATTGGAAGTCAGTGTAGGGAAGTGTGAAGGGACAAATTGGCTGTTTTAGGGCGACAATAAATTGATATGGGCCGAGGAAAATTACCATACACCCTACGGACGTATTTCACAATCGCCTTTAATTACCGATGCCCCTTGATGGGGCGAAGCAAGAATGGTTCTTTTCATCCATCTGTCATAGGGTCTGAAGTATTGACGTTTAATTAAACCTAAAAATTTTTCAATTCACACAAAATTCTATCATCAAAATATTCATTATAATACCAGATTAACATGTCAATTTACAACTTTATTTTTTTTTACTAACATTTAATTGAAACACACATCGAAACAAAGCATATTTGTCATACGATAAAAAAAAATCAGATATCCGTTAACGGTCTTCAAGAGTTAATTGAATGTCATTAGAACCATAACAGTACCCCAAAAGGTTTATTACATGCGGAGTGTTATAAGAAAAGAAAGGAAAGAACGGAGGTGTCGTAAAATTACGGTTATTTTAGCGTATCTATAAATTAATTTCGTTGCAGGGTATTGCAGTTAAGCTGCCATACATTTTAATTGCTACCATTATCGGCTATTCAGGAGAATGGCGGCCCGATGACAATGGCTCGCCCTTAACGTGTTTTGCTGTGCCTGCATTAGCGTGTAGCGAGTTTTGATTACATTTTTTTTACATTCTGCTTATAGTATACGTAGCTGACAAAGATGGCTATATTTAGTACAATTGAACGATTCATTAATTGCTTTAAAATGACAGAAAAATAACATAGAGTAGATTTTAATTGGACACTACAAAAAAAAAATACAACTTCTCTATTCCTTTCTTGATCTGTGCAGATTGTTTCATTTGTGTCGTATTCGATTTGAAACTAACACATAATTAATGTTCAAATATTGACATTCAAGTTTAGTCAATCGTACATACATAAATAATTCACATCTTGTGCATTTCAATAACGATTTATTTAACATTATTTATACACAGTCATGTTCAGCGTTTAAATGAACACAGAATTGCGTCGAGACTACGTTTTGGCAACTGACATCGATGCGCCGTACGATTGTGAAATATTTTATTAAATAGTTGCAAATGCAGAGCCGACATCACGTGCATAATATCGCCGCTTAAATAAATAACAAGCTACGGCGAAAACATTTCAATTTACAACCAAAAATAATTTATTTTTACCACTATAATGATAACACTTGTCTTAATTTCAAGAGAAAGCTTATGAACAGCTCACTTAATACTATATTTACTATACCGCTTTTCATTTACATACTCTGTGTAATTCTCTAAAACAACGTAAAGAAATCTCAATAGTGTTCTGTTGTCTTATTCATAAAAGTATAGTTAATTAAAAAAAAGTTTAACTTTTATTACTTGCGCTTAGTATTTGAAATTTCGATTACAACTGACGTAATCCTAAAGCCGCTAAAATTCTCTACGTACGCAGAAGAGGTAGTACCTCCCGTGAACATTTCTCTTTGCATCGTATAGTTGCCAGCCCGAGGCTGACAAAGCAACTGCGATCTTTATTTTCTCATTATGTGTCCCTTTTGCTGTCTACCCGCCTTTGTTTCCAGTTGAAGATACGTTATGAAAAAAACATAAGCACATTTCTCTCAACAATATTTATGTGAGATATAATTTGATGTGTTTGTTTAAGTAGACAAAGTATAGCATGTTTTTTTTTACATTATTCTTTAAACAATACATATAATTATATTTAAATAATGATATGTTTTCTATTTTCTGTTCCGGATTGAAATTTTTTCCATTAGTAGGGGCAAACGAGTGACAATAACATCGTATTGATGAATGAAATCCAAGGACATCCGCAACACTAGAGGAGCAGATGAGCTGATGTCCTTTGAGAAACAGGTACGCTCGCTTCTTGAAAGACCATACGATGTCATATTCTACTCTAGTTCCGTAAATACACAAAACCAATAGTCTAATAGTCAGTTACGGATTTCTGATCACGTGATCAAGGATTTGAATCTTGCCATTAAATTATCGTCGTAACCTTATCATAGAACATGTTTCGTTGAAATAATACAAGAAATATTACTCATCTAATTATCCTTAAGTATGTTGTTTTGGTCGTTCAGTGAATGAACACAAATGCAATAATTTTATATAATGAATTTTGATGACATCAATTTCGCTGGGATGGGGCGACTCGGTGGCGCCTAACCCCACTCGTATGTAATTCCTTATCTTAATAAAGTGCACTATTTCGGTCGTTACGTCTAATTAAATATTTTGGGAAAAACAACACGATAACATCGAAGTGTATTAGTTAAATACGTCATGTAACAACATATGTAAAATGATTTAAACAATTGAAGGTCAACTAGTAAGTGTAGGCAGCATGGTCTCATGCTTTAATTTTTTTTTTTAAATAATTTGTTCGGTAATGTTGGATGGCCAGTAGTACCCGGCTAGTTTTTTTCTCTCCGCACAAGTGGGTACCCCGAAATCCCTTGCGGACCGGTCGGGCACCAGCTCCGGGGCTTGTGCGTGGAGGACGTTGAGTTGGCAACCAGTGCAAAATAGGTGATCGTATTGTAAACACCTCGGAAAGTGAGGAGCAACGAAAGCGTATGGAATCGCTTCTTTATTTGCTTCGCAGATTGGTGCAACGGCGGTCGATCGCGCCTTCGGGAAGTGGTGCGGAATTTATCAGGACATAATCACTGTCGCCATTGACTTATTGAACCTTGAACATACTCAACAGACGACAGACTGACCAGGCAGCTGCAGGTGGTGATCGGGCATCGAGGTGGCAAGTGACTGCATGTATTACATTGTTACGCCCAACCATGCAACGCGTAGTTTAAGGGGGGGTTGTGCCGCGGGTCCGAAGCTAATGTTCGGCACATGATTATACCGATTGCTTTAATGTAAGAAAAAAACCAGTTTTATAAGACGAAGTAAAAGCTATAAATAGATATTAAACCTATTTATTTTTATCCGAATACGAAAATATATAAAGTAGATAAGCGGAAAACTGGATAAAGCGGGTCGCGGTTTATCTTATTTTCGTTATCCGAAGTCCGTCGCAGAGTGCTGTACCCTTTTCCTTTGACAAGAGGAACTAAGAAAGATAAAATGTTCCTTAACGGACATTAAAGAGCTGTAGCCTTGAAAGAAAGCCATAAAAAGACAGAGTTTCGCGGCCCACCGGGACCGAAAGCCTCTCCGGTTCCACCCGCTGAGCCAAATTAAAACGTAGACTGTAGAAAAATTAGACTCGAACTAAAGCTCATCAACTATATTAATGTTTAATTCGTTTCTGATATTAATTTTTTTTAGATATGTCAAGTATTTAGGAGTTTAATGGTTCTGGTATTTTAATTTTAAAAGCTTAAGCATAGATTTGAGCTGTTTGCCTTTGTTAATTTATTGGATCTACAGCTATATGAATTTACTTAAAATTTTCTGGTCTCTCATCCGTATTTGTTTTAAAATGATTTACATAAAGAAGAACATTATAACTCTAAGCTATGTTTAACTCTATGGAACTTTACTGATATCAGTTTACAGTGGCCACTTCGGAACGCAGTTACAACAATCAGAGCGTGAAATTTTATCTTGAGAATTAATCTTTGAAAGTAACTGGGCCCTACCCTTTTCTTTCCGTAAACGTCACTGCACTGAAATTTATTTAAGGATCCTAATCGAAAAGAGATAACTCTGAACGTGACTGATTTAAGAATAGATTCCGAAAAAAATGACCTTTAAAAAATTATTTTGTAGTTCCTATTTTTATGGTTATTGTTTAATAGTGAAAGTTATCAGTTAATACTGGATAACAGTTGGTGAAATTAAAGTGATTATTACGACGACAGCCGCCGCGAGCCGCAAGCTTTTTGTAATTTCAGTGACAAATGAACAGCGCCGTCTGAGTGGGACGGCGAAGCGAGACGAGGGCGTTCGGCTGCCGATGCCCGGGAGACTTGATTGTAATACATAGATGACTTAGCGGAGACACGTGCTCTTAAGAGATGAGAAAAGAAATATAATAGTTACCTAGCAATTTTGATTTCAATTTTACAATCCATTAGTAAGCGGGTAAAATTTTCTGATAAGATTTGTCATTTTATGACTTTTCTGTATGACTGATTATTTGTTAGCTAGGTTAATCGTACCGAAAATAAAAAGGAAAATTGTAAAAGTTTTTTTTTTTCAATTAAAAAGTTTCTTTACCAATGAATGAAGAGTTGACGTTGATAAATAATTTAAAATCGCGAAACGAAAATAAATCAAGCCAAAGAATTAATCTTTCGAATTCAGACCTTATTAATTACTGGGAATTCATTTCGAGGGAATTGAGAGTCTTTCTTAAAACCGACAAGTGGCTAAAAATTAATGGCGGCAAAACTCGTCGCGCGACGCCGCGTTCATTAATCTTTGACAATGATTGCGGGCGTCGGAGCGCGGTTCCGTACTTTGCGAGTTGAGTTAATGCTCTCTTACCGTAGCCTATTCATTCGGAATATAACATCGTGTTTCGACGCAAAGTTATAACTCCCGCGCGCAATAAATAACTGCACGAATTAACACGCACTCCCTAATTAGATTCATTGTGTTGTACATGTTCAGTGAGTCCGCAGGACCGATTAACTTCGAGTATGATTGGAATATTTTGAACCATCTCTTACTTAGCTATTAATTTACAAATAAAGTTTTATAAACTCGCAATAGATAATAACAGAACTACTTATTTCATAAAACCATAAATTACTACATAACTGAGAAATGAATTTGTTTATTTAAAAAAAAATGATACATAACTGATACCTGCTGTGTTATACTGACCACTTAATATCTAACACGATAGTAAAAAAAAGAATATTACCACTCAGAAAAAAATATAGCAGGTCGGTACTAACATTTCTAGTTTCCACCGGCAGGAACGTTACACAGCCACGTACAAAACCTCACGAAGCATTAAACTGTCGTAAACACAAAGCCTTCAGAAAGTACCAATTCGTATTTCAGCAGTGAACACACAGGACTCACTAACGCAACGCAAGCACTTACCATAAAAACGGAATGTAACATCGTCCCCACGTATTCAGATCACACGTTTACATCTCGCCACTTTTCCAAAATCAAAGTAAAGCACAGAGCAAACACTCGTTGAAAATGCGGCGTAAATAATAAAAAGGCACCGCGTAGCACCTGAGAGGCTTCTGTGGGCCCGCGAGGCTGTCATTCTCGCCATTGTAGCCAAGCATTTTCCCCTTCACATGGTTTATTTCAGATTCAATATGCACTAGAGACGCATGATGGGGTGAGCCAAGAAATATGTGATCGAAGTTGTCGTCGTACTGTGGTTGCTCGTCGAATGGTCTTGAATAAATTTCATTGTTTTATTATTGCTCTTGTCAATTCCTTCGAACGATTGGTAAATACTTCGCTTAGTAAGCACCTACAAACTAACAGACGTCAACATTTAATACGTTAAAATTTAAGATGCTGTTATTCATTTTTTAAATATGCTTAATTTCTTTTATACAACATTGTGATTTTGTTTTATTTTTTCGTTACTAATGGCATAACACTAATCTGTTATTGTTCCTTGTTTTCCGGTTTAGTAAAATTAATTTTGCATCTACGGCGTATTTGTAGATGGTCTACGCCGTAGCAGTAATAAATACAGTGCTTATTAATAAGCACACATAGAAATATATGACGGGTTTTCACGTTAAGAATTTTCCTCCGTCATTTCCCTCTTCCCGATACCGGCGGACACATTGTTTCAAATTAAAGTGCTACTGCGGTCGAAGCAACGTTCCCGCAATGAAAACTGAAAACCTGAAAGTAGAACGAGTTCATTTAAAAACAAGAGTCGAGATTCTTCAAGAGTTTTTCTATATTTCATGTTTAATGTGGAATGTTTCTTGAGAGTTTGAAAGTTAAAACATTTTTCCAAAACAACGTTTTTTACACATTTCTTAAAACTGAAAATGTTACAAAGAATTCTAAATACTTTTTTTTATTTTATTTTTAAAGCAACCTTACCCGTAGTAACTTATTTGAGCAAGACATAAAACACCTTGTTTACTATGTATTCAAAAGTTACTGTATTATTTATTCAAACCAAAAATACATACAAAGGGTAAGTAAGCAAGCGTATGTGATTTTGTACCCTCTTCAAGAATGAACTGATGTTAAAAAAGAAATAGTTGTTATAACTAATTGCTGTGTTGAAATATTAAGCAGTGTTGCCATAGAAACAAAGAAGAAATCGATGTCGGTACATTGTGATCAGCTTTTCTATTTCGTCTCAACTCACGGTCTCGTCTAATTTCGATCCTCTCCCCCGGGACTCAGTGTAATATGTTCCGGCTACCAAAATACTTACAACATTAAAAATGACAGCAAAAGATCAAATTGTACACTTACTTTAGTTTTCTATTAACAATTACGTTACTAAAATAATATACTAATGTCAAATATTTGCAACATTTAAGAAGTGAAGAAAAAAATTAGACCGCCAATAGCCTATTTAAGGGTACGGGACTACCGATCTAGAGGTTGTGAGTGCGAATTCCACCATTTGACTATTGTCGTGAACCATATAAAAAAAATAAAGAGCGTCGGTGATTACGCCTATAAGTTAATAAACCGTACTTAACCGATACACTAGTCGGCCACGACTAGGTTTGATTCTCATTCAATTTTTTCCATTTATTTTTTTAATCATTGCTTATATTAATTTTTATGATTTGCTGTACCGTGGTTTTTTATAACAGCAACATGTTTATATAAAACGTGGGAGCCGGCCAAAAGCGTTGGTGTAGTAAAACATTTTGTTACTACCATCACATTTTAAACATAACTATTTACTACGAAAAATTATATCGGTATTGTAAACCACTCCGACACAAAAAGGACACTAAGCGCAAACAATTTTCTTCTACAAAGAATTAACTGCAACATTATCTGACATACAAACTCTTATTGGGAATAACTCGACACGTCTAATACAAAGGATAGGGAGACATTTTTTTTTAATTTTGTACCGTGTCCGCGCTCCGGTATAAAGTGTGCACTAACAATGGCACGGAGCAGGAAGTTATCTCCTAAAAAAAACTTAAGTGTACTAGAGCACAAATTGTTCAAGTCTAGCCGGCGGAGCGGCGCGGCTCGCAGACGAACAAATTGAAAAGTTGCCTTATTTTTTTCAACTTTAATAAACACCAGCAACGGATTAATTGTTTTATAACAGTCTACTAGACTCCGTACTAGTTTTGCGATATTGGGATAAAGAATTAATTTGTGTTTTTCTAAAAAAAAATGAACATCATTAAGAAGGAACACTTGTCACTTTAATATGCAGACTTCCGGAAAGTTCGTTAAAGCTTACTTATACAAACACACAATCAAATAGGTTTTATGTTTAAAGTTTATTTATATAATTATTTAGTATGGAAATATTCTCCGATGTGATATCACTAGGGGGTACGTCCGGGTATAACGGGAACACAATTTCGAGAACAACCAAGGTAATCTGCATACGTCGACGATTATCACTGACGACGCCTTCGCATAGCGGCGCCCTAGATATTAATCATGCCGGATATGTTCCACACTGTTCTATAAAGCTTATTTTATAATGAGACGAAAATGATAGAAACTGATTACTTCTTAAGAATGTTAATCTTATTATAAAACATCAAAAGTATAAGCTTGTAGACAGATCTACGAGACAGGACTTGCGTGATCTACAAGCGATAAACTGGAAACGGCGTTGAATAGGCATTGGCAATCTCCTCTTAAGTCAAAACTCGCTTACGTCGCTGCTGGAGAACAATTTAAAATTGTTGTGATGTGTATTATTATGTTATACCAACTGTTGATTTTAATAAAATCAGAAACTTATATTAAAATATTATATTCTTGTTCTTATTCAGTATCTGTTAGTAAAAATACAAAGTGGAACATATCGATAGCGATCGTTATAAGTGCGACAATAATGACATCAATAACCGTTATGAGTTCAGAAGTGTAACTGCGCACATCTGCTCTATAAACTAGCATCGTGTTTCTGCCGCACTCTCGAGATGTCTGAGCAATTCTCAACAGTTACACTTATTGTTAATTTAAGTGATAAAAATATTACCGTCTAAATACTATTTTAAACTCAAGACAAATCTAATTATAATTTTAAAAATGTCTAATTTATACACTAATTTTCTAACTCTTATTCATAGAATATATGGTCATTTTTTCCTTGTGTTAAGTCGTCATTGAGAGAGTAGTTGCGTTACATAAGTTTCGTGCATGGTAATAAAATGGAAAAATTACTAACACTTCTTGTTAAATTCAAAACAATTTGTTTGAATCATTTTAAAAAATATCTCGCGTTCGCAAGTGAAAATCTGCCAGCTCTGAAAATACTCGCTGGAAAAGTTTCAATATTAAAGTCGAAAGAGCGCTCGTTCAGTAACAAATTCTACTTCCTTTAAAGTACCCTCGTCGGTGCATTTGCTTGTTTCATTCTGTTATGCCAACCTTTTTAGAAGCGTGCAATTGTACGAACACCTCCCCGGTTATTACCTCGGGCCGAAAGTCTTTGTCAAAGATTCCGTCACCGCGACTGCCCTCGCTGTATTTAAATGGTAAATTATTTTCAAGTATTTTCTGAACAGAAGTTTTATTGTAATGTTTGATTGCATGTCACTCTGATAGATGAAGGTACGGCCCACAAATGGCGTCGCTTTGTCGTTTGAGGGCTGCACCTAATGTCGTAGAGTTTGGTTGAATTTATTAAAAAGTTCAACGTCGAAATTTCTAAAGTTTAATAGTCAAGTCGAGTACGCGAGTGTTGGGGTGTCGAAAACTTTAGACAATAGGCCTCATACAACATTTCGCTTTATTCGACTTGGACGCTTTGATATTTATTACCTTAAAGACCACTTTGATTTACAATGTACCAAGTTTACGCATTATTAAGTCCCAACTTGATCAATTAGCGGTAAACGGTAATTATGTTCCAACTTGGATATTTTATAATATCAATAAAATGTATATTACGCGCCAAATACCGTGTTTTGACACTGTAATTCATGATTGACTCATTGCCGCTTACGACATCGTCCAGAAACGATAAAAACTTCAATAGTTACGTACGTTCTCTCAGGCTATGTTCTACATCTGTGACAAATTTGATCTAGACACATGTAGTCGTTAGTATAGCAAAATTAAAACACTTCATAAATAAAACACGGTTAAAATGTGAATCATTAAAACTTTCGTGAGACATTTCACTAACACTACTTATGAACCTGCACATCAATACCAGCAACGCTTCAACATCGAACTCGTCGACGTCACCGGCGACTCCCGCTCCGCCCTATCAAGTCACGCCCTGCGAACGAAGGCGCGCTGTGAGCGCCGGGCCGTGAACGCTCTATAGTACCAATCCCACTCACCCTGCATAAGTGCCCCCGATGGACTCGAAACTAGTCGGTACCGACATCGATTTGCACATGAGATAAGCCGTTAACATGACTTTTGACTTTAAACCGCAAAAATTACGACTAAGTTCTTATCTTCACCTAACTTTAACCGAATACGAACGACTCTAAGGTATAATAAAGAAAAATTCATTTACTAACGTGTATACAAAGTGCTTTGGATGTAAAAAATTATGTTTGTTGCCCGCCGGAGCTAAAGGCACTTTATGTAATAAAACTAAACAGAACATTCATTTGTTCTTTCACTCTCTTTTGGCCCTTTATTATCTTCCTGCTCATAAATGAGGAAAGCTTTAGCCGGCGAACTCTTAACATTTTTCAAAAACAAATACAATTAAATTGTTTCTTGATGATTAAATACTATTATTATTAACGTGTCATTCAAAAATTGATGATTGTAGAGAAAGCAAGTTGTATCTGCCCGTGAATTAATTTGGTTAGTTGAAGGGCAATAGCCCAATGGTTAAAATTAATGATTTCCGATGACATCAAAAAAAGCAGTTACGCTCGTTAATACCTACTCTCTCGTTTTATTTTTGTAAATCGATGACCCAATTGTTTGAAACAATGAATAATAAAACAACATGCTGTGCATTCACCTCCATAGACATTGGTTGATAATCTTTGAGACATCATCATCACCATCAGCCTTTGTCTGCCATGCTTCCTCTCTCTCTTCCTGGCTTAATTGTCCCACATGGTGGTGGGGTCAGCCTTACGTGTCCATCTTCTCCACTTCGCTTCCATGTCATCATACTACATTTTTCCATCTCGTCTTGGGTCTGCCTCTGAATCGGCGACCGGGAATGGAAAGATGCAGTGCCAGATTTCCGATATAGTCTTGCGGCCTCCTTCTTACATGACCATACCATCTCAGCTTACTCTCCTGCAACTTGTCGGCGATGTCGCGCACACCGAGGCCATGTTTCCGGTCATTTAAATTAATTAATAACATCCTAATCTTGCCTAATCTTTCTTTATAATACTAAAAGACATATAAGAGTTACGTTTTGTGATAATAAGAAATAGATATACATTGACAATGTGCTTGGATATTGAGCAATAAAATTTCATGACAACAATAACAGAAATTCAAAACAAACAAAATGTTCCGCTTAATAAGTCGCTCCGCCTTAAACTGAAAAACCTCGTATTCTGGGCCTCCGCGTTGCGTCAGCGAAAGTTAAGTGTGGGTTAAAATTGTTACCCTAAATTCATTTATTCCTCCCCGACCGGGTTACTGTGGAACGCTCCAATTGGTCCCGTGACAATCCAAGTTTCAGGTTAACCGGCACGGTTCTAACAACCGGTGAAATTGGGACAGCAATGTTGCATAATAATAACAGGATTTCGTTATTGCCTTGTTAAGTTTGGTGTTGACTTGTATGCGGTGCTTTATTGGCAAACTTTAAGTTGAATTGTTTCCATAAGTTCACTTCACAACTGTCATTTTATATGTTGTGACTTCTTGTTAATCAAATTTAATCTATACCAATTCTTCAAGGAATTTTAGTTTAGTTTGGTAGGATGATCATTCCTACCAAAGCAATATTTTAACGAAATATTTTTTTCTTTTAAATTGTAGAATTGAAAAGGGAAACCATTTTTAAATTTCGAATCCGAAAATTACAAATTCGATGACATTTAAAACTATAAGTGATATGTCATAAATAAATTTGTGAAAAAAAAAATTAAAACAAAAGTACTTTGGCATAATGCCCTTGAAATAAAGCCCATGTTACAGTTTCTCATTTAACTTTGTCCATATGTTGCCAAATTTAAGTGACAACTTGAGCACGGAATTTACGTTAATACCAGAAAAGGTTCCGAATTAAAATTGTCCCTAACTTCGTAACTTATAAAAAATGGCGGCGACGACCGAGATTTTATTTTAAAGTGTTAATACATTGTAAAATGATGTCACGATGTTATGTTATTTCCAGAAACCGAATTTAACTTTAAGATTACGTTTTAAAGTATTTTTTTAAATCCGTAATACATTACTGGAATAGTTGCTATTTTATCTGTTGCAAAAGATATTAAAAAATCACTACATCGTCACATAAGCATTAAGTTCCTTCTAAACAGTTTAATGTTTTAAACATATAAAACGCTCTTAATTTATTACAGTAAATAATATTGGTTTTAAAGTATCCATTAAAACAGTCGATTGTCGATTAATGATTGCGGTGAATTTAATTAATATTTTATCAAGATTATTAATAGTATTGTCGATGGTAAAGAGCGTAATTTTGAAATACAAATCTGGAAAATGCGTTGGGAAATATATTTATTTGCTGTTCATATTAAATGAATACGTTCGTTCATGTGGCAATGATTGCTATAATTGACTTCCATTATATGTTAATAATTAATACATTGCACAAAGGGAAATAAGTTTTAAACCTATCCACCCGTAACTTAACACGGATACCTGGATTCCATGAAAATGTTTCGTAAGACATGACGTTTGTTTATTTTGAGCTACTTTAAATGTCATCATCATCATCAGCCCCTGTCTGCCCACTATTGGACAAAGGCCTTTCCCAATGCCTTCCACAGTATGCGGTCCTCCACTTTCCGCATCCACCGACTTCCTGCCGTCCGCAGCTCACTCTATAACATTAAAGTGTATATTAAGTAAACAAATGTAAATGTTATTTACTTTAAATATAAAAGGAGTTATATTTTAATCGGTACAAGGAAGCGAAAATACAACCAAAATAAAATGGTCGAAGCGTTAACTAGATAGGTAGGAGTTTATATGTGTGCGCGAGGCTCAGGTGTGTGGAGGGAAGTTTTCAATCAAATCAGCAAAGTAAGGAGAAAAGCGGAAAAGGAAACGGGCGAGCTGGCGGTGACTGATTGACAACATTGTAACGTTGAAATGTAGGCACGTTCGCCGCCCAATGCCATCGACTTTCCAATTCCTTTCGTTTATCATTATTATATTTATAAATCGAACTTTTTCTCTTACCCGAAAAACTTGAGTTGTAAATAAATTACAATCTATAAATTACACAATAATATAAAAACCAGAGAAATTTATTGTCACTTTTTTCTGTTGTGTTTAAGCTTATTGTTAACAACAGATGGCGTTACGTGATTTTGAAAATTTACTGTGACGCGATGACATTGTGTTCGCAGATGTGACTTATTTGTTATTGATAGTAAGAAGTAAATATTACTATATTGTGCAAAGTTATGTGTGTCAGTCTAGTGTTTTATATTGTGGCCCCGTCATCCGACTTAAACACGTTATGTTTTTTTTTAACTTCAGATTTATCAATCGGAAAGAATTTACACAAATCGTCACGATACAGTCTGTTTGAATTTAAACGCTTGTAGAGATTTTTCAAACCTACGTAATATTCAAATTGAAATGTTGGAATTCAATATAAATATTTTATTCAAGATACTTTTAATACGTTAAAAGCATTTTCTATTTTTATCGCGTAAATGTTATAAAAAATTATCGCGTCGCTCGCTAGCTGGCAAGTTTAAAAGTTGTGACGTGACCACCAGCAGACACCACCAGTTAGTGTCCAACTTGGTCCCAGCTGAGTGGCGGACTCGCTCCCACTCGCCGAGCGCCGTGCACAAGCGGTTATTAGAAAAACTTTAAATTTATCGATCGATAAAATAGCTCCGTTAACGAAGTTTAAAAACGATTTTATGAATTCTATGACCAACATTTAAAATGTTGTAGTAATGAAATCGATTAACATACACAGAATGTCAAATTGTATTTATTTTATAAACTAGATTAACCAAAGAAATTAAAGTCTTAATAATTTCATTTTATTGCATAATATTTTGAAACGAATTCAATCTACACATTCCGTACCACATCAACATTGTCCAGTTTTGACGACTGATTAAAATTTCAAAAACAAATCAGTGAACCTTACCGTACGTGACCACGCATAACAGACACGAGGGGGTCAGTCTATCGAGCTCTTTGACTCCGTTACAGACCGGACTTAAGGACTTCCCTGAGCGTTATCGTTAGAACAACAAACGAAATGTAAATTGCGCCATTACCATACTGCAATGATACTCACAGTCGCAAAAACGATATAAATTATATTTTATTATTTTAAACATCTGTGAGTTCACAGTCCGCATGTGATCCCTTCAAGTGTAGAGTTTCTTTATACATATAAAAGTCTATTCATCCACACGTAAACTAGCAACATAAATTAAGATACAGATTATTGTCAGCAACTTGTTCTTTTCTTTATGAAGGGACCAGTATGTGCTACACTTCCATACATCTCTGTCAGCCGTCATATCTCTACAAAAAAAGACACGTGTTTGTTCAAGGATTTTCTAATTAAAAAAAATCACTGCTAAAGAAACTGATGCATTATACAGATGTACCAATTCGTCTTGTTTATAAATGTTCATTATTTTATTACACGAAAATTTAAACAAAAATTTCAATGAAGAAATGAACAATGAAATATTCGAATGCATTCAGAAAGTAAATTATCTGACAAATAGAAAGATACGATCCATTAAAGGTCATTGTGTTGTTATAATAGACATTTCCGAGATTGAAAGCCTTCGCGGCGGTTGTAAATAAACCTGAAACGTAACAAAGCGGTTTATGCGCTATATTGTGAAACCTTTGAACCATTAAACCATAATTCACTTATCAGGTTTTTAATTTATTACAATACAATATTATGTGATGTTTTCATTACATAGACAATAAAAACAATATTTGTAAAATTGTTCTCGGCGCTTGTAAAGAAATGGACAAATTTTAATAAGATTATCATTAAGTATTTTTAGCATATGTCACCTAATGTTTATTAGGGTTGTATTGTACATTTATGTCGTGTTTAATTTGAATAAAAAATAATTCAATACCGTAACCGTAACGATATAATAAAAGGTATTCCATTGTGCTCTGCCAACTTCATAACATGTTCTGTAGCAGCTAAAATTGCACGTCAGGAGCTCATCGAAAATACACAGCAAGTGATAAACACGAATAGGCTCTCAGTCGTCGCATCCGACAATGCGGGCCGCACTCGGCACTCACTGACGACTCACTCGAATGTATTTTTACACGTTTCCGTTGGCGTGATGAATAAAAACCACGCTTTCGTTGCGATTTCCAGTATTTTAAATTTTTTTATAGAAATTTACATGACATTTTAATTCATTTTTTTTTTTAGTATTGCAATTAAAATAGAATTATGCTAAAGATATAAAACTGTAGTATAAATTTAAAACGCTTTGTTAATAATACAATGTTGAAGGTAATAAATTTAGAAGGCTTTATAGACATATCAAATTACGACGAGCGCTGTACGTGTACCCTCATAAACGTCAGAAGTGGACCGGACAGGGGTCTGCGTCGGGTTTCGCACTACCGTCATACCGTATTAGAAGGTAAACAGGTAATGCTCCTTTCCACTAAAACATTTACACCGAGTTAAGGGATTTTTATTGGAAGCTCAGCTGTTGTTTATTCTCAGGCGTGCTTTACAGATTTTGTTTTCGTTAGTTTGGACGTAGATTTTTCTTAGGAAAAAATAGTTCCCAACGTCCTTATACCCCTGCTGTTGTCGAGAGAAAGAAGTAGTTAGTTCTACTTGAGTCTTAATTCTCCCGTGGTACGATATAGAGATACATTGCCAGGTCTTGAGGCGGCGAATTCGCTATGCGTTGCATATCGTGTAACCTCAACCTTTTTAAAGGCTGGACGATACGAAAACTCGCATTTTTCACCACAGATATTTATCTGAAGCGTATAAGATTACCTCGTACAAAAAGGAACGCCGGCTGTGTCCTGTATACAAAGTGCGCCAGCTTCGCGCTTGTCTTACGTTGCCATAGATGTCGCAAGCGTGGCACGTACGTACAGACGTTGAATATTTATTGAGAATACGGTATCAAATTTTATATTTAGGTTCAACAAAATCGAAAGCATGTTGTAAAATTGATTTTATTACGATCTTATACTTTTTGTTACATTTTAGCTAAACTGACAATGATTAACACGATTTTATGCTAAAAACTTAGAAATACACATGACATGAAACGAAGAAATAGAATACAGTATCAAAAACTAAGTATGTAATAAGTTAACTTGTTTAAAGTTTCACAAGAGATAAGTCAGAAACGCCAATAGCGCAATGGTTAATGATACGGACTACTGATCTAGCGGTCGTGGGTTCCAATCCCCATTCGACTATTGTCGTGAATCATAACATAACACAAGCTTTTTCAAGCTCACCAGGTATGGGTACAAGAATTATTAGTAAATTAACAAAAATCTACTAATGTTTTATTAAAAAAAAAATCAAAATTACACCAACTAGTTTCGGTTCCGTCAGGTGGCGTCATCGTAGTTTTAGACGTGATTGTTGAACGTCCTTAATTATTTTTCAAGTAATAAGTTAATTAAATTGGTACCGTTATTTATATAAATAAAACGGGAACGAAGACCTTACGAGAAACGTATCTCCCTGAAACCGTGTAAATTGCGTTCGTTATCTTAGCACCGTCCAGTACGTCCACTTTAACAGAACAACTTATCTAGATGCCACTGAATCTTTACGGAAGGGCCTTTGAAATATTTCCTTGGGAATTGCTTTAGATAAATACGAAAGGAAAAAAAACTTGCGACTCTTTAAGTATACAATTATGTGTAAGTAGTTATTTTTAAAGCTTTAAAATATAATTAACTACTACAATATTAGATAAAGCGCCTATAACACAATTGGTCATGGATACCGATTTCCAATCACCTGGTCAATAGTTCGAAACCCGCCATTCGATTGTCGTGGACCATATCCTAGCATAAGCGTAAATCTTAGTCTAGTGATATTTATAAAAAAAAATAAATAGAAAAAAAATTGGATTATTTTTGACATCACCCAAACAAATACACACTACTATCTTTATCTGTGTATCTTTATAGTGGGATTATATGTTACAAATGTTTATACAGTGTAAGCCCACGGTATAATTTTTGTTACAATATATATGTAAGTAAATAAATGTGGGTTCACGTATTGACTTTTTATTACATGTCATTCCATTCTTAAATGACAATCTCATATAGCGCCTAATCAATTCGAAAGGAAGGCAAATTATATGAAATGAAAATTTCTGGTAATTAAACAGTCCCGCAGGCGCTGAGGCAATACAAATATCTCGGGGATGTCTCTCGCAGCCATTTCGTCGGCAAATGGCGGCCTTCTACATACTTATTTACATTTAATTTCAGAAAATGTACATTAGAACACGCTCGGTGCCGTACTGTGTTATTGCTTATAGGACATACAGAACTAAGAACACGGCGCATACTACATAAGATGGTATTTGAAGATTTCATTTAAAACTTAACCTTCGACAAACATTAGTTAGTGACGACTGTTTTTTTAATACAATTTATTTACTACCTTATTACACTTTAGTTGAAGATTTAAAATAAGTTTTTTCTCAGTATTAAAATTCCGTTTGTTTCACAACAAATTGCGGACCGGGAAGGGCCTCCTAACGAGTTAATAACAATCTCCGCACAGGTGGTCCCCACCGACGGCGAGCACGCCAGCACGGGCTTCGAACATACCTCCATTACAGTAAAACTATATGCTTAATCTAAAAACAATGTTAAGTATTAAAATAAGTGACTTAATTATATAGAAGTAAGTCTGGTGTAAGGGTTTGTTTAGAAGCTATGTACTTCGGGTCAATTGTGATCTTTTACACTTTTGGATTAAGTATTATGTTAGATCAGTATATCGTATTATTGTTTGAAGTGTCATAATCTCAATGGGTCAACAGTTTTTAATTAATTGTCTTGCGATGTATAAAGCAAAGCAATTTTGTACCTAACATCGAGATCTGCAACAAAATTTGGCCGTTATAATATTTATATAGTTTTTTTTTTAATTAAAATTACACTATACTTTTTGTTTATAACATTAAACTTACTGGCAGTCGCTAACTGGTCAAAATTCAATCATAATTAATACATCATTTTTTTGTATAATTTTGATTTAAAGTAGTTTAACGCACTATTGATTTATATTGACTGTGTCAAATTTCACGTCCATCCATTCGTGTAATTTCTTCTTAGAGTCTTAAGTGACCTAACATAAATTACAAATACATAAGTTTACGTGTAAAGCAGTAAATGTTATTTATTCCCATTTTATTCAATGGCGCTATTTCACCGGGAATAACGTCGTGTCGAGGATTTAACGTTCGTCTGTGAGTACGGGGCACGTACAACGTAATCCTGTCAGCAGGTGCCCGCCAATCCGAACACTATATACATTGAAATTTAATAAAACCAACCCGCAGCCATCGCCCCACGCAATTTAAGATTACTCCAATAAAATAAACTCAAGTGCGGAAGTCACGTTGGCATTGATTTTTTTTATTGCTCGATGCCAAACGAAGATAGTCAGAGATTTCAATTTGACGAAAACAATAGTAGATGTACGATAGAAAATTTTGACAAGCACAGATTAAAAGTGTTTATTTGTTTAAATTAAAAAAAATGTTAAAAACCTAAAAAAATATAAATAATCCTACACATTGTTAACATCGTATTAGTTAGTAATTTTTTTTATTACTTAATGCTTTTAATTGTACGGTTTTATTATCTATGACAACAATGTAACCTAAGCAATTTACGTTGTCTGTTGCTCTGAAATAATTTAAGTAAATTTTGAAGACAATTATTAAATCTTCGTCTATTATCCGTGTATTGATTACATGGGAGGTCTACTGAAGGGGCTTGTGGAAAAATCTCAGATGGATATCATTAAATAAATATTACTTATACCATTCAATATCGAATCGAAGCGGAATCGAAATCGAAACCGGAATCCATTACGCACTACACGGCAACGCGTACAATTTCTTTTTTTCGGTATGAAAGCCTTCCCAAGGGCCGGTAATAGAGAAAGTTTTTCCTCCTTCAGTAATTGTTGGGGCCGATGTGAGGTAATAAATAACCACAGCCGGTGGCCCTCTGATTGAACTTGCTAATGAATGAAGGATAAGAAATTCGGAAATCGAAACGTTCCAAGGTAAACTGAAAGGGGCCTCCTGTTGGCCAATTTGAAAAATGACTCAACTTTTTTACGTGGCCTCAACTTTCACCGAAACATAAACCAGAAAGTACGTTATTTGAATTGTAAATTTGTAACTTTGGCCGTTAGAAGTCATTTGTACGGTTTCTTGTTGCGTTAACTTTGCTTAGTTCTATCATTTAAAACAAAGCCTCTTTGTTCTATAAATTACAAGATGTTTTTAATTTTATCACATATGTTTACAACTAAATCAGTGGCTATTCAAAACACGAAATGCCCAAATGTTATAATTATTTTCACTAATATTACATAATATTTCTCAGCAGCTTTACTATGTCTCTATTTTTCAAATCCATACATTTTAAATTATTCTCTAAATGCAACATCATTGATAAGTCAAAAAGATAAATCTATTACAAGGGAATCGACAAGTCTATCAATAATTCCGTTCAAAATATGCATTAAAAAATCGTTCTTCCGTATATCAAAGGCCGCTCGGTGTTTTCTTAACAAAGTGAATGCGTGATCTGGGCTCCAATGAGACGATCCGAACCCAACCCTTGTTTTTCTTTGCAACAACTCACTTTCAATACCCTGACCAGGGCACATCGGGGACTCTCGGCTTTCTTCTTGCTCAAAGATAAAACATGCAATTTGTCTTTGCAAAAAAGTTTGTGAGAAAAATAGCTTTGCAAACTTTACACATTTTTTGTCTTCCTTGTTTGCAGCTCTGTCTTAGTTAAATACAATTGCCACATTTTTTTTTCTTTACCATAGTATCAATATACAATTATATAAAACAATACATAAACAACGTTATGAAGAAGTCGAAAAATATAAGTACATAACGTTTTGTTTCATTTAGCTATTTAGATATTAGCTTTGCTTTTTACTCTCAAAAAATAACAATGAAGATTGTAGTAAAACAAATGCATAAAATACATAAATAAAAAAATGACACACATTAAGCAATTACAAAGATGTTTGAATGAATCGTTAATGAACGAAAACGAAAATATTTCCATATAAAATTCGATACAGGAAAGTACTGATAATTTTAAAAATAAATTGCGCCCGTATTTCGTTCGCTGGCAATTTTATAACAGCAAATGGAGCAATAAATATTTTGAGTTTCAATTAGCATGCAAGCGAACCCTTCAGGGGTCACGTCGAATTACAAAAGGACAGCAGCGATCCCGTTCCTCAGCGCGCGGCCACACAATTCTCGAACCTACATAATGGTGAAACAGCTACAATCAGGCAATGGCGTAATCAATTTACATTATCCATTTTCATTTAAATTCCATAAAGATTAATTTTAAACACCTTTAAATAAAAGCTTCACCAAATACGACTAGGAGCATTATAACAGTTTTTTTTTTTAATGAGTCGAGGTAATAACGAGAAGAGACTATTGTTCGGAGTATGAATAAAAATTGATTTAATTAACCTAAGCTGGGCGTCCGAGCGCTGTAATTGACAGGCTTTGTAAGATTTCTAATTAAGAAATCTATTAGAAGACATAGGTCAGCACAAAATCGAATCCACCTACATCGAGATGAGATGCTTTATTACAGCTTTTAATTATAATTTATTTAATTAATCTAGCTACATTCTTTCATTTTTAACTGAACACCCCGACTCTTTTGATAAAATTGCAGATTTGTAGCTGAATTTAATTACATTATTAACAAACACATTTACACCACATTTATATCTCATAATGAACAGTTTGACGAAGATACGACAGCCTGGAGGCAGCTGGTAGACGCCTCTATAAAACCACATCAATACAAACACGCCAGTAATACAGTATAAGAAGAAGAAATTGGTAGTTCACTAAAGCAAGTAATTACGAGATATTAAATCTTAATAACACACCGTTCCAACGAGCAATCTGTCATCACTACAATAGTTTGATATAACAAGAACGTCCCCATTGTGGCACAACAAAAATATTACCCCAACTAAAGTAATAACGAGGGCCGTTACTTGCCAAGTTCGGGTAACTCGGGCCAACTATTTTTGTCCATCATGATAGCTTAAGTTTGAGACGAGCAGCGACAATCTGCCGGCTATTCTCAGTTTGAGACTGTCTTTATTTCTTACTCGGTTTAATGTCTAGCGTAACGGGCTTTAACTTTCTTTTAATGTTCCATTGTTGAGACATTATCTCGCCTCGTAAATAATGTCGTAATTAATGTTTTCTGTTTGCGAACGGAATCTTATTGCGACATAGCTTCGTAGATTATCTTAACATCTAATTAATTCTTTTTTGAATTCATGAAAAACATACCTTCCTAAACTTCCTTCCAGAAATTCAAAGATATGTGTAAAGTCAACCAACACGCACTGGGCCAGCGTGATTGACTATGGCCTAGTCGCCCCTAATAGGGTAGGCTCCGAGCACCTCGGTGGGGACATATTGTGAGCTGATGTTATGTGATATCTTCCTAATTTACAATGTAAATAGAAAAGTTTTAATGTTTGAACAAATGTTTTTAGAAGGTATTTACATATCTGGTAGAAACTTGGCACAGGTGTAGAAGACTTCAGTAATATCAGGGGAAAAACCTATAAGAAATATAAATTTAAGCGGAACATTTGAAATCGATTTTAATAGAAAAGCTGAACAACGTCTGTGGGATCAGCCAGTCCATAATAAAATCTACTCTATGGTCGTGGCCATTCTAAGTATAAAACAAATCCATTTCCATTATAATAGTTAACCTTCATTAAATCAAAATAAGTAAACTAAAAACTTTTATATTTATTTTATGACAGAATTAGAACCGTTTTAGATCGGTCGCCACTTACTTACGTACAATTGAACCTCTAACTTATCGGTCGCCTGTGAAAATTGTGCATTGTATTCGAGCGGAGTATATATGAATAGAAAGCCTTCTATTCAGCTCTATTTCCCAATACCAATAAGCTTCTAATAAAAGTTTAGGACCGATATTATTTTGTGTTTTTATTGTTATTTGTACGTTACGCTTATTATAGACGTATTCTTCTTTTTACTGCTTTCGATTAACGGAAAAGTTCTAAATCATGTTAGAAAAAAGTTTTTTTACCGTTTATTTCAATTTGTCTGATATTATTACTTTGGTAAGGGAAATGAGAAGGTTAGTATTAGATTTGGGCGGATTGAAATTACCCTTATTCATATTAAAATTTATGCTGGCAATTGATTCCAAGTTTTGGTGTAGGAGTTTGGAATGTGCCCAGTTCGTTGCTTTCCAGTTCGATAAAAATTTTGAATTGTTATCCCTTTCGCAACGCTCAGGAGACAACATATGAATACAAAGTTAAAGGATTGATATATCACACGGAATCCTTTCCGACCCGTGTCACTCAATTTTTCACCGTAAATAATCGGTTGCAACGAACGCGTTTATCTCCTCTGTGACTTGAATATAACATGAAAATACTGGAAAATTTAAATTTTTATTACATTCCTAGAAACGTTTTGTTCTTGTCCTTAAATAGTAATTTAATTTTGAGACCTTATATTTTTAATTCCCTTACGAAATGAAATACTTCGATAAAGTTATACTGTAGGAACAGTAAAAAT
>JAODUI010000028.1:2406067-2435944 GCA_027563995.1 Papilio gigon
CTAGGCCATAGTCAACCACGCTGGCCCAGTGCGTGTTGGTTGACTTCACACATATCTTTGAATTTCTTCGCCGAATACATATGTACTCATTGGTAATTATGAATGAACTAGATAACAGGAACAAAACACTAAGCTGGTAGCTAGAAAAAAATAGCCTAAATTACTCCCGCAATTTGCTACATTACAGTAAAAGTTTCGTCAGAATCGGTCCAGTCGTTTCAGAGATTACGCGGGACACTGGCAACGTAGAACTGTCGATAGGCGGACAATTTTTTTTAATAGGTTTTACGTTATGAATAATATGTCATATGATTAAAATACGAATTGTTTTTTTTTTGTAATTGCCATTTTCAATGTATTTTTTTTTTAGATCGCAAAATTCTAATTTAGCAATTGGAAATTAATTTATGCAAAATATTTTCAGATAAATATGCAAACTATAAAAAGTCGCATTAAAATACTTACATAATATTCCATTAGCGTAATATTACCATCGTTTCCCCGCTTCGGATTATTTCCTCTTTTTCCCTGACATTCTAGGACGTCTGAGAGGATTTCTTAAATACGCTCTAGTATTTTATGAATTAGATTTAATATTTCATATTCATTTACTCTTAGTGATTAAGTTTAATAAATATAAGATGGATATGATTGAATATTTTTTTCAAACAGTTGTGACCGTTTCTGATTAATCCTAACAGATGGCGCTGTCGCGAGACGTACGACCACAGATACAAAAAAAATTGTGCAAAAAATCGTTTAATCAAACCAGAATTAAAAGAGGTTTAATTTTTACGTTCCTGTTTAAAGTACGGGTCCGTTTAATCCTGTTGAACACAGAGTCCTAATTTAAAAAAGACAAAACCTAAAGCCAGCTAGCCAGTGTTGGCTTTGTTTGTGTTGGTAAGTTTTAAATACTTCGATTTTTAAAAGTTGTGCAGTTAAAATGTAAGACATTGAAACAAAAAAAAACGTCTATATTTAAATGTGCGAAGAATTTATGTGATGAGAATTTTTTTCTTTAGTGTTAGACTAAACTTAGTCTAACTTAGAGAGTAGCCTATACACTGTTCCAGACGAATTTCATCCTGATATGTTTACCCTGCTAACAAACATACATCTATCTAAAATCTATTTGCATTTATACTGGAAATCTTAATAACTCAATAACTGTCTATTTATCATAATAACATCCAGCGAAATAAAAGATAAACGTTTTTCTAAACAATATCTAACATTCAAACCTTCCCGCTCGAAAGTTTAGGAGCATAGAGAACAATAACAGTATGAAAACAAGTGAGAAAAACATACGTCTAAAAGTAGAACATCAATTGGTAAAGTTTTAACCAATTTGCTAGAATAAAGAGAGTTCCAATCAAACTTACTAGAAACACAAACTAAGAGTTCGGCACGGCGCACACCTTGGGCAAACATCGCGCCGCTCCACTGTCTGGCGAGAGTATGAAATCTCAGTATTTTGTAGCGCGCACCTGGAGTAACACAAATTCCATTTAACCAGTTTATAACAAAAGTTTGTACAAACGTTTGCTTAGGTTGACATTAAACAGTAAAACGCCCGTTTTATAATATTCTGAAAGTTCTAATTAAAACAACTACAGATTAATACAAAATGAATATTTCAAAGAAAGATAGAATAAAAAAAAATAGATGGCGTTATAGTCAACGTTACAAACACGGAATATTCTAAATTGTAGTTGAATGTCATCGAATTATTTATTATTATTCAGAGACCAGCATCCTTCCATGAAGATTTATTTCTGATGCCGTAATTCCTGTATACTCATATGTATGGATATTACAACGTAACAAGTGGATACAGTTGCCTTTTTGACTCTGTTGAAGCAGGTATTATAAGGATGTGATGATATATTTGGATTCTTGACAAGTATAGTGACATGCTATGAGGCATGTCAGCTCGCTTCTTGAAGGGCCCTGAGTCGTATTTGTCATATCTGTTATTGTCCTGTAGATGTTTGTAATTAGTAAAATATACATACGTATTGAAATTACTACTGTTTAGTTGTGTGGCGAAATGTATTACGTGCAGCGATGTGTGTATTGTACATTATATAGGTCACATGTGAATACAAAGACAAGAGTAATCGTTAGCCATCAAAGTACAAAGCCGCTCTTCGATTTACCTGACGGTGTACGTGAATTAATTTAATATCAGTTACAAGCCGTGTTCCTAATCAATCGAGTAATCGTTGTAATTAATTGGCTTTGACGTGAATACAAGCCGCTTTGATAAGAGCGGCTCGATTAATTGTGCCGATCAATATGCCGAGTGCCGTTCGTCTTTTGATTCGTGCAGAGCATGATTTTGTGACTGAAGAGATATTGACACTAGATTGAAGATGATTTAAGACTTGCATACTCTTTGCCATAAATCTTTAAACGTGCACTTTTTGACAGCTAAATTGGCGGGAAGTCGTCCTATAATAATGTACTAGTAAGATTCATTACAAGATGATATAACATTTTATTTAATCGCCTACTAAAATACTATAGATAATTACCGTTTTAACTACATACCGTTTAAACACTCGCTTAGTGTAGATTACTCAAATTTATTGACCAATTTACTGACCAATGACTGACGCCATTTAATGATTCCAAATAATTAACATCATTATCATAATCTATGTAGACCAAAGACAATATTTTGTTTCTCGTGAAATGGTAAATGTAATGAATAACGGTTGTAGCACGCTGGCTGCAGTGTAAAAACATTAAACGACGCGATAATAAACAGCTTATTCCCCTTCCTGTCACATTTATTTTGTAACTACTCTGAACTCGCCCGGATCTACGGAGTACGTATTTTTAAAGGTGGCTTAAAGTCTTCACTGGCTATACACTTAGGTACCAATGTAGTTTCTTAGTCTAACTGTGACAGTGAATGTCGTTTAATATGAAAAAAAATCTTTTATTTCATTTATCGTCAACAATCGTCTAGTAACACCTTACCCCAAAACCCGTTTGTCTGTAGAAAAGGCAAGAAATTCCAATTGAAAGTATAGTATATTTTCGCCGATCCTCAAACATTTGATAGTAAATAATAATTTAAAATTCAAATTCGAATTAAACCTCCTCAGTGCCTCACTGAATAGGTCTTTAATTACCTACGTCAGTCTTATAAAAAATATTTTGTATCAAATATATTGGTACTGAAACATTTTTCACAAGTCACCTCCGAGTGTATTGTGAGTGCATGTAACGCCAGCCGGCCCTACTCGCCGGCGCCATGCGAGCTTGCGACGTCCGGACACGTGTTTATTTTTCATTTCCGCCCACACCGGACCCTCCGTCCCTCGCCCCGCGCCCCGCCGCACGGTGCGAATACCCCGCGAGGAAACCGCTCTCATGTCATGTTAAGGCATACAAAAACAAAAGATACGCTAAATCAATAAGGAAGAAAACAAGCCATACCACAGCATTGTTTGCCTAAAAAGAACCCAATAAACGCAGACTCAATTTTAAAACGAAAACACTAGTAAATTACCAGACTGCAATATCGTATTTTATGTTCCAGTTTACATTATTCCACTCCAGCAATCTAAATCATCGCTGGATTTTAATTGAAAATTGTTAACACACCATAGATAGCACTGTGAAATGACCATGAAATCAGACGTCGTATTATAATGCCTAGTTCGTAATATTTAGTACTTAGCGGGATGTCTCCGTTGTTAATCTCAATCCCATTTGCAAAGTCAAGCAGTCACAAAACTTTTAGTATATCACTTTCTATTCATCGCAATGCCCCCAGGTACGTCTGGTGCGTTTTGTTTTCATCACACGCACCCTTTTCATATTTATCGTGTTCGCGTTCTCTGCGGGGATGTTATCAATTAATTTTTTAACGTTTCCCTCATCGTCGCTCCGTAAAGCATAATGTTTTCATCGTATAAACGATGCGATCACGTACCGTGCGCACAAGCGAGATACATTCCCTTTTTATAATATAAATGTATAACGCTACGACGTGATGTGCACACTTTTTCTTGTTTCCGAGTCATTTTAAACTAGTGTAGAATATCTATGTAATGCCGGCTGCACATCTTCAGTTTCAACTGAACAATAAGACTGTCTTATCGTATATCTGTTGGTAAAGCTGAGAACTGTACAATTTTACTTTTTTTTTTTTTAGTAGACGCATTTGATTTTCGTTAATTTACTAATATATCTAGTAACCATTCCTTTTAAGCTTGAAAATGCTTGTGTTTGGAATGGTTCACGACAATAGTCGAATGGTGGGATTAGAACCCGCGACCGCTAGATCGGTAATCCTTACCCATAATCATTAGGCTATTGGAGCTTAAAACTTATACTTAATATTGTGTGTTGACTTAAGTTTCAACTGTACAATTCGACTGTACAGTTAAAACGGAATAAATAATTCGAGGTGAATAATTAAATTAAAATAAATAAAAAAACCAAATTATTGGCGCATTTCTTTTATTGGAATCAATTCCTTTGCCTAAATCAGACTACATAATATAAATTTAGCTCGTCGTCCCGCACGAGCTCGTAAATAGGTAAACCTATGTGGAGCGAAGGATTTCGCTGGCAACGCGCACCGCGCATCCAATGTGCCGGTTCGTTTATCTCAATATCTCAGACGGGCACACGCGTACGTGCCGTGCGCGTTACGTACGAGACTCAAATAAAATGCTGCCTTCGCACAATACAATTGTACATGCTATTGAACATATAACTATATTACAATTGCGAATAGACGATTATCATGTAATTACAGAACGACTAAACGCATCAAAACGGAATTCGACGCGGGTATAGGTTAGAGCCTGGAATTATTAAGAATAGATTGCATCCATACAATAATAATACGGTAAACGCAATTTTGTCTGCCTTCTGCCGCAACTGCTCAACGACCTGGACAGCGACGTGCTGTAACTGGTTATTAGGAACCTTGAGAACTGTAAACGGTAAGTAAAACCGGCGCTGATGCGGGCAGCGGCGACGGTCTCCGTAACGGTTGAACATAAACCCTGGGGGGTTCTTCTATTAACCGTTCAAATTGTTATTTTTCTGTAAAATGTGTACTGTACGTTTGGTCAATAAATAAAAAATAATACGTAAAGTCCAATTTTTTTTAAGTACTTATCGACGGATTTGCGAACTGTTAGTATTATATTATAAAATGTAAAAAAACTCCTCGATGAATTGGATTATTTCAGCATTGGGAACTATATTTGGTGACCCACATGTAACGATATGAATGAGTTATTGAGCAAAATAACGAAGTATTGTGATTAAGGAGTTATTAATGAAAAATAAAACTCTCGACAAAATAGCATATCTTTATTATATTAGAAACAACCTTAAGGTTCTAAAGATAAGTAACAAATTAGACGCAGCATTGTGGCAAAGAGCATATGCCATCATAGTAACATCACAGTTTGCAAATTATAACGGGCAATTTGGAAAACATAGTTTGTATAACAATTTACAATACTCTCTCTACTATCACAGTCCGAAGCTTGGAAATTTTAATGCGGAGCTACAAGATTTTGAACCTTAGTCCTATTTACTTAAGATCTTTTTGCATTTACACTACTATACAATTGATTCAGATTTAATACGATTTTAATGCAAAATAGGGTAGCTAGTCACGTGACAAGGTCCTAGTGAATTCTGTTCATGACATAACAACATACTCGACCTTATGGATGTATGTGCCTATGTATGGATATTTAAAAAATTAACGACATTTAAAAAACAATTCGACTTACAGAGTTGATTAAAAAATCGAGACACTAACACGCTTTTTAATCTGTATGTAACTAGATGACATTGTTGTCAATTTCAAAATAAGAATTATTTGTATGTTGACTCGTATTGTAGCAACGAAATAATAAAATAATCGTTGGAAAATAACATGAAATATATTAAAACATAGATTAATTTCGTTAACTGTTAAATAATCAGTGTATCTTTATAATTTGGTCCCTATATTTTGCTTGATGTGTATACACTGATCTCTATATACACGCTGGATAACGCGTCTTGAGAAATACAATTCAACAATTTCTTTTTAATTCCAGCCAGTTGTATCTGTCAGATAATTCTATCTCTATAATTAGTTCGAGTTTCCAACACCACCAGCAACCGCGACCATCAGCGCCAAAATGGCGGAAATCAAATAGGCACAAAATACCATCGAAACTAAAAAATAAATAAAAAAAAACGTATATATCGCAAGGCTAAGTCGTTATAAAATTATCTCACGTTCACCTGAATTCCTTAAATAGTAATAAACACACAAGAACCACATTTCTCAGAACATTGATAATTTTGAATTATATTTCGTTTAACGTATTTTTTACTTAGATCAAACAGAATACTGATAATACATACAGTTTAAAACCGTACTGTATTTATATTATATCCATACAAGCGAATATCAAATTTAAGCTATGTTTAAAATAAAACAAGATTCGATAACAAGAATTTTATCTTCCAACCAAATAAGTACGTTTAAAATAGAATTTTGTAATATCTTATTAGTCATCGAAAGTAATGTCAAAGGTATCAGAGTTCTTGCGCCAATCGCCATATTGCGGAAAAATATTGAACTAATTTCGTTGTGTAAATTAGAAAATGATGTAATAAAAAAGCAATTAGAGCGCCCCCTGGTCATAATATTTATGGTCTTGGTTAAGATATAAGTTAATCAATTTATTTTTGTACCTTAAAAATTATTTATCGTTATATAAGAAGACCGAGGTGAATACATTTAATTGCACAAATTCAATTTTTTTATTCAACTTATTTAAAGTTTGTAAAATAGGCGTTCCGTAACAAAAAAAAAACAGGTCTGGGAGATCTCAATTAGACGTCAGACTTGTATTAGACACTCTATATATGGATCTAATCTATAGACAATAGATATGACATCAAAACATGTAAGTACCAAGATATATTTACAAATCAATAAGTACATGAACAACCATATAATTTACTGAGGTACAAAAGTCATGGAACTTGACAAATATTCTTTACATTAATGCAAGATTATGTTTGCCATTGACGTCACTACCATTTTGTTAAAAAAAAAACAGCTAGCAAAGTTTTTATATAATAACATGACAGTTACAATTATGGTAAATTGTAAATTGATAGGATATTTTAGAGACATGGAGGAAATGACTAATAAAAGTTTATTTTTTTATTTCAACATTGCAATAAATGGCTTGTTCAGTAGAAACTCAAAAGCTGCAAATGCTTGACTGTTCAATATAAACTATAGATGGCGTTGTTTTCACTTTCATAAGATCACAAGAAGCATTGCAATGTCAAAATTAAAATGGCGGCAAAGTTGAAATTTTATGTTCACTATAATTTAAATATTTCTTTTCTTACATTAGATACAATTCATATTATTGAAATAAGTAAAACCACTAACCAATCAATTAGCAAATAACCGTCTGTGACAACCAAAAACAAATGTACCATATCAAGATAAAATGAAAATTGTAACTAATATATCATTTTTAAATTAATTACGATACATGTTAAAATAAATATAATTCTTTTTGTACAGATTATTTCGAAATTACTAATGGATGGAAGCATTCATCTTTTGCATATATCTTTATGGCATTAAATAACATCTGATTGCATTATCTGTGCAGTTTTTTTTTTAATCAAAATATACTATATCTCAAAATACATCCAAATATATTGTTTTACGTTTTTTGCATTTTCATCATAAAGTTATAGAGATAATATTTATTTAATAAAATATTGAAAATATTAAATAGTATGCGTTTTGTACATATACACATTTTGTATGAAGAGTACTGGCTACTTGAAAACATTTAAATTTTTTTAATCTTTTGAATAATTAAAGATATTACAAGTGGTCACTTAGTTCGCTATTACTACGCGGGGGCCTTCAAGATTAGTGTATAGGCACTTACTAAGCTAGCATGTACCATCTTTCGACCAAATCGTCACTTGGCAGCTGGTGGGATCGTGGTCAAATGTTAATTTAGTTCTTAAAAGTCAAGCATTGTCTGTGTACCTCATCAACAAGCTGCATTATAGATGTGTAACCTTTAATAGACCAAAAATAATGTTCAAAAGTAACAAAGATTTTTTTTGTACCCATCCCCGCCTTTCCAAATTCTCATTTGCTTACTGTCCTTTATTTTAGGAAAGATGAGAGAACTAGAATTCATATTTATAACTGTTTAATTAATTATTCTTGTGACTGTAAATACTGTTCTAATTTGTATAATTCTAGTTTATTAAGTTTGTTAAGTTGACTGTTTTGAAGATGTCAGAACTCTTCTTAATGAAACAAACATAAAACTACTTAACAGATTTGTTGGCATTATTCGACCAGTTTATAAGTGTATCTGACCCATCTTCTATGTCTAACAGAAGGTCATTGTCCTTATCAAAATCAATGGTATTAGCGATGATATCATCCTCTTGCGTTTGTAGATTAACATATGATAATGATTTCTGTTTCTGTTTCAAATCGAATATCTCCAAGTCTTCATCCTCATCATCATCCGACTCCATCGTCAATGGTATTCTGGAAAGTTCCATATTGTCTCTTCTATCATCTGAATGGAGAACACCATATCTAAATTGGTTTGTTTCACTGGTGCCGTGTGAATTGGTGATGTCATTATTCTTGCTACTCCTCCTGAAATTTAGCATTAACAAGATCGATGACACAAACATATTTTTGCAGGAAAATCTACTCGCCAGGTGACTCAGTTGCCATTTGGAGACCGTTTGGCAGAGTGATGTGCCATTTTGAAAGGCATACCACTCACAGATTATATAGTTAGTTCCTTCCATGAATGACCGCAATAAATTATTTTGATTCCAATGATATGGTTTGGTTTGGTTATAAGCCAAGGGAGTCAGAACTTGTATTATTTTATTCTAAATTTAAATTGTACTGTGGATTAATTTTATTAAGTGAGATGTCAGATATCATTAGAGTGATTATGTCCATGAATATGCATAAATTAAATAGTGTTCAATCAGCTTATATCTGACTTATACCCCCATTTAAAATTCCTATGAATTCAGTCATAATAACAAGAGTTTCTCTTGCGTCGGAGACCAAGATCCACTTCGGGTCACTGCACGGAGTAAGTGAGAAAAGTTTACCTGTGCCATATGAAGTAAGCGCATGCCAAAAATGCAAATCCACCGAAAACAATCAGACCCCTCTTTAAAACTCCCGGATTGTTAATGTCCAGTTGACTTGGAGCTGTTTCATTATGTTTGGCCTCAGTTGTATTTATTACTTTTGGTGGCTGTTGGGGTTTTGTATCATTTTTTGGTAATTCTGGTGTGGTATTCACTGAAAATTTACACATTTAAAATGTAAACATTAATAAGTCGATCGATAAATTATTATTAGCACTGTATTGTTGAATTGTCTAAGTTAATTATTTGGTTACATTTAATAAGTTTTTTTTATTGGTGCTTAAAGGTTTATCCAATAAGAATGTAATTCACAACAATGACAAATTTAAATGAAACATAGAAATAATTACGTATATGAAGTACCTTTTGGAGCATCTTGATTGACAGTGTTATTTGGTATATCATGACTAACACTTATTTGTTTGTTTTCAGTATCAACTGGCTGTGTTTGTTTAGTCCCTGGATTTGGAATCTTAACATCGTTTCCTCCACCTTCGTTTGCACCTATTTGCTCCTGAGTCTCTCTTTTTCGAAGCTTCATTAGTCTCGCCGCATTATGCACTGACGGCCACAATGAATAAATACTGTCTAACTCCGAACCACCTCGGCCATACCAACCGTCTCTATAAAAATCTTCAGAGGTTGTGGCGAAACTTAGAAAACATATAAGTAAACCGCACCGGAAAATCATACTAGCTTATAAGGTAAACTAAAAAAGTATTTAACACTTTTCTTCACATAAACAAAAGTTTCATCATTTGTTGAAAGTTCCCTCTTATTTCTCGTAGATTTGAAAAGGCACAAATCCACGAAAAGAAAGATATTTATTAGCCCACGAATGATTACAAAACCAACTCAGTATTTTTAATTTCAGTAATGCTATAAGACAAATTATTCGTGGAACTGGAAATAATGACTTCATCTATAATTTTTTGACGTTGACGTTTCGATTTCATTGTCAGATGATCAAAGAGTATACACAAAATTTCAATCACGCGTCTAACAGATAATGAAGGACTCGATGAGAACAATTTTTTGAACTTAGTTTCAACAAGTTCAATAATTTTCTTTAATAATATTGAGATTTCTGAATACTTGATCGATTATATAATAATTTAACTGAACTTACTTGTGTGCCAACTAGAAATTTGGGCACTCGAGAGTTTCAACGTTTATATTTAATTTTATACTTTTTTGAAATAAATCTAAAAGTCGGCAAAAATTTGATCATTTTTTAACCACATACTGTGTACCCAACCCGTGAAAATCAGTCTGGCACAGTCATAAGGCTCGGGAAGTAAATGAACAGAAATAGAAATAAAAAGACAGTTCGTATCATTGGATTTATTTAAATAGACATTTATATTAATTACATTTTATAATTTAAAGTAGAGTTTCCAAATTTTAATTTTTGGTATCTATTAAACATCGATTGATTAATCACATGTTACATCTAATGTTACAAACCTCATCGGTACATTTTGTTCCAAACATTTAGGTACACAGTAAATATCACCTACAAAATTGAACAAGTTAGAAATAGTATAGATTTATCAAAGGGCTTAATTAATAATGTGTTACTTATTTTAACGGCAGTGATAAAACAAGCCAACACTTCGTAGTTCACAGAAATATTTCTCAAATGTGTGTCGCTTGTACATGCCGTAATCTTTGAAAATTGTTAAGATCGGGCTCTGGTCGTTACTAATGAATACCAACTAATTTTAACATTAAAATATAATGATGAACCAGTCAAAAAACGATAACTACAATCACTCAAAACCTCACAACGTGAGCACACGTAACTCTCTGAATCAATAAATTACGTTTAAACCTTAATGTTAATTACAAAATAATAAATATATTAAAAATAATTTTTTTAAGAACTATATTATACAAAAATTCATAACATATAAATGATATTACGCGTAGAGCGTTCATTATAGATACCACAATATCCGGTACATACTTTGAATGTAAAATTAGACAGCTTATAAAAATAGATTGCACAAAAGACCGTTACGAAAATATTTGCAGTGAAGTATTTAATGCAACGCAATGAAGTGGTCGAAGATTCTTTTGAAATGCAATTTTAAGAAGAGAAATATCAAAATTTTTCCTCGCGTCACACAGATTAAATAAACCCGAGAGAACGCCGAGACGATATAACATTTTTTATATCAATTAGTCACAAATCTAATTTTTAAACTACCGCATCTAATTTCACGATTACGTTTGATCTGTGAGTGAGCTAAATCGGATGTTAGAGCTATAGTAGTGTTGGATGAATTAATAACATTTTTATGGCCCCTTGCAATTGAAACCTTAAAATCAAATTTCCAAACGATCTGTCCGAAGCAGTTCCTGCGATCAGCGCCACGTACCGTTGTAAATCTATGTTTAAGTACATTTAAATAGATAAATATTTCAAATGTTATTTTATACTTAAAGTTAAATATACGTATTAAACTTTTAATAGAATTCTACTTGCTTATCCCGAATAATATGTTGGCTAATAAATCTTCTGAAAATTTAATATAGCAATTTTCTATCATTAAAATCACTACTAATTTGAAAGTACGCACAAACATCAAATACTCTAATTATCCTGAAATCTGGTCTGAATTGTTACAAGTTAAAGAAATTCATTGCATGTTTTTTTTTTGTTCATAACCTCAAGCACTCGCGCTTCACGCGTCGTCAGAATGAAGAAAAATATGTAAAATATTGTCAATTTGTGTTGTCTTACCCTAAAATCATGGCACAAAAATTATGTCTAACACAGGAGGGAACACTTCACAACTGGGATTAAATCGTATAATATGTTTTTCGTTCAACTGATTAACATTCATTCATTCAAAAAAAAGTGATTTTTCAAAACTTTAAATAGGTATAGAATAAAATTTCAAGATATGAGCAAATTTTTTTTACGTATAAAGAAATAAATGTATTTTTTTTAATAATTTCCAAGATTGATATTGAGTTTTATAAGTCTCCATAGTCAGTCTTCCAAGAAAATTAATTTGTAAATAATGTTGAAGCGGTAAACCAGTATGGAATGTAAGAAAGAGTCAAAATGATATTTTCAGGTTACTAACCAACATAATAAGTCGACATGCGTGGTAGATGGTCTTTCCTAGCGGCAACGAGTTACGAGCTCCGGGAGAGCATTCAGTTTCTAAATTACCGAAACATCTCAATGTACTAAATCCGATCCTATAACTATATTAAGACGAAAGAGCAAGACGATTCAAATCTAGCAACAAATTTATTTGCTCTACCTATTAAAATTGCTGTCCCGGATTAGGACGAAATCGATGTCTTTCACCCTGAATATTAATGGGTTTCTGATCGTCGAAGAATGGATTTTGAATCCATTTATGGTTAAGTTCACTCGAGACGGGCTTTGTAGCTAGTCTTCCATATCTCAGCGAGAGTAACCGCGGAGTGGAAACGATGGAAGATGCAAAGCGGCAGAGTGAACCGTTGAACCAGCGACCAGGCTACGAAACCGTAGAAATCAAGCTGAACCTGCGGACAGGAGAAAATGTAACCGTGACTAGTCTACTTGACTTAGATTTAATCGTTCATGTATTGATAATAGGTGTGGGTTAATACCGGGTTGGCGAGAACTTTTTGTGCTTCGAAGGTGTAGATTAGCCACATGGTGACGTTGCAGATGAGCAAGAATGTCACTGCCTGACGCGCGGGCTTGCTGCGCTCCTGTTCGGGGAGGTGCACGCGGCGGCGGGACACGTCAGCTATGAACAACAGCTGAAGAACCACCTGGAAGGAGAACAATTAAATATTTAATTACTGATGCCATGAAGTAAGTACCTCAATATAATAACATTTTTTTTAAATACAGTAATATTTCATAGCGTAATACTACGCTACTTTGAGGCATCATCTAAGAACTACAAGTAGTTTCAAATTACACAAACATTCAAAGAGTTAGAGCGTTTATAATAAGTATTCTAACATGTATCGGCAGGTATTTTAAATATTCAATTACCTGGAGCACACTCAAACATCCAGTAATCATGACGAGCAAGTTCGGTTCATGAGTGAAAGCGCCCATACCACCGGCGATGACGCTGAAGACAGCGTACACGAACAGTCCAAATGCAGATACACGTAGCAAGATGTCGTTCAAATCCGATTGTTCTTCTGAGCGGAACTTCAAAGATTGCACCCTGCGAAGAGGCTCGGTACAGGAAGGATTGGCGCTCCATTTCAATTTACGGCCACTTATTTTTAAAAGTACAAAGGAAAACCAAAAAATGGTAACATAACACAAAGATGGAGAATAACGAAATGTGTAAAAGGGGTCGTTATGAAGTCCCGTAAGAAAGTTACTCACAAAGGAATCGTTATTGAAAATTAATAGAAATAGAACGACGAGAAGAATAGAAAAAAAATGGATATCGGGGCATTTTGAGAAGTAAAAAAAATTAACGCAAGAGCAAGAATGGATAACAGAGAATACAAATCACAAAGAAGTAGCACAAATGTGCAAAAAGTTATTAAAATTCGGAGCGGGATGCGGGGAAAGGAACGAAAGGAAAACAAAATTTAACATAAATTAAAACCATAAAATGAATGACAAAACAAATAAGGTAAGAAAAACGTAATATTCGTAAATTTAAAACATATTAATAAGGTATAAATCAATTTCGGTCATAAGCCGTTGCCATTAAATAAATCGAAGTGTTGTCTTAGAGTTTTCATTTCACAAATGTATATCTATTTGTTGCAACCACTTACCGTATAAACCCAATCAAAATTGCTAAAATCGACAGGACCATGAGAGCGCAGTGTGAGACATCGGCCAAATAAATTGACAGTCGCTTCAGTTCGTGATGTCTAATCAAGACGAAGAACAAAATCAAGCAGATAAGAGACGCGACCAATAGCAGCAATCCACAGAAGAGGCCCTTGGAAGCGCCGGCGCAGTCGACGCGGTTGCCGCGCTGCGCAGCCGCCAGCGCCGCCGCCCTGCGGGAGAGAACAGCTTCCAGACGTCTTTCCAGATCTTCATCGTTCGCCACGCTGCAACCAAATATGCATTTGGTAATGCACACGTAAATCAGACGCGTCTGTTAATACTGACTAACTGAGAGATCTAATTAATTAATCTATGTTAAAGTTATCTACGTTAGTATTTTTCCTAAAATTACGGATGAAATGCTATTGGTTGCATCGCTACTGGAATGTAAGTTTCACTACGTATGGAATGTGATAAATTCACTACGATAATAATTACCTTGGGTATCTTCCGATATGCTTCCACATAACGTAAATGACAGCAGCGCCGATAAGCGAATACTCAATGATAAATGGGTAAAGATATGGAGCGGAGTCAGTTACGATGGTACCCATGATTGGATTCCTTCCACAGACAGTTGTATTGTCGATATTGGCAATCAGGGCGGCCGGGTTCAAGATATCGAAAGACTCGAACAGTTCCGTTGCATTAGCTGAGAAGTACAAAGTTAAAGTACAAATTAAATTATTAACTTAAAGCAGACAGTGTGTAGATAAAAACTAAAATTAAGAGCTAAATAAAGACGGCACATGCACAAAAATAATGAATGACAATCGATTGAATCATATTGCATGTGCAAACTACACTTCAGAACATAAAAATCGCAAAAGAACTGTGCAACGGCGGCGAACAAAATGTGATGTTTGAACTCCAACGACAAACCTGGCACGTGCGGTGGTTCGTCGACGCGATACTTTTGAATACTATTGCCCCATTCATCTTTGTCTGTTATATATGTTTCCGGCGTAGAGGACACCATTGTGGTCACGCTATTGACTATAGGTTTTAAAGTCGAAGTATAAAGCCATTGGAATACTTCCAACATGGCTGTTTGAGTCGGAGTCACTTTGTCGGTTGTTATCGGTGCGATGGTTGATGTGGTCGTGAATGGGTTATCGTTCAGCCAGGAATGTTTCGACTCGCGACCATGATGCAAACCGTTGCCGTACCCTACCGTGCTTTTAATAGTGTCGATTATTTTGGAATTTGACATGAATCCACTACCGGCATTATAATACGGTGTAGGAGTGGTCGCTGAAATATGTTTCGAAAATACGTTTAATAGACATACATGCATTTAGAATGAGAATAGATACATGTATGGTGACGTTATTTTTGGTACATTCATGTTAGTACAAGAAGAGCAGGTTAGAAACATTTCAGTAAAATTATATACATACTTGTAGTTGAGGTGGTAGTCGGAGCAGAAACAGTAGTTGTAACGATGTTCAGTATCTGATCGCTAGTACTCTTGGCCATAGAGACCGCTGTGACCGCGGCACTGGTGGCAGCCGTGGTTGCTGCGCCAAACACTTTGCCAGAATGTCTCAAGGTATGTTTTCGGATGACTTCTGAGTGAAATGTTAAAAGGTTAAGAATTTAAAACTTTTAATAAATATTACACATATTGTATAACAATTCTTACTTCCAAGTATGCCTTCACCAGGGATACCCTGAGGATTCTTTACATGGTAGTCGGTAATCTCTTTAAGAGATTCCAGCACCAGAGTGCGAATCCAAACACAAATGTTGGTAGCGACAACGTGCATGAGGCCGAATCGAGCAATCACTTTGAACCGATGGATGTTCAACTAAAAAAAAGGACAACAGTATAGAAATACGAAATATGTAATAAAGATTGAAATAATTTTTTTTTATTATGAAGTGAAACTTACTCTCGAATTCATGAAAATAAAATACATTTGCATAAATGTAAAGACCATCTGCAGTACTGGGTTGACGCCTTTAAGGATGAGATAACAAGGTGAATCCAAAGGCAATTCAAAAAACGTTCCGAACTCCAAACCATTGTAAATCATGGTGCCCAGACCGAATGCTGTAAATTTAATAAATATCATTCAAAAAGTACATTATCGTGCAATAACTTTGTATCCATAACCATGAAAGAATAATCAATGTTTTACCAATTGCACCGATTCTAAGGAAGAAACTTCCGTGGCTGTGGTCATTCTGTGAAGTCTTCCGGCGGCGCATTGGTCTTGCTACTGGACCGGCTTCTAACTCCACGACATCTTGTTGCTATAGAAGAATAGGAAAGAATCAATAGGTTTGAAATCACCAAATACTATATTTCCTTCTGTAAAAGACTGAAATTAGTAAGGCTTTTTATGTTTTAAAAGATATGTAATTTATTTATCGATGGTGGTAGCAAAATAGTTTTTTTATGTGTATAGGAGGGTTTTTTTGGTTAAAATTGGACGAAAACTCTTCAAACTACTTAAGCAGTCTTCGGTCATAGGTTGAAGAAGCGAAGGGGATAGCGGACACAACACAAGCATAAAAATCTGCAACTAAATAATGTAAAACAGCACATCCAAAGCTCGGTATGGTACGGTATAGTTTAAGCAGGCTGCGTCATTTCATAATGCCTCACCTGATCAGACGCATACAACTGAGCCATTTGCATTTGTAATTGTTGTTGTCGAACTTTATCACGCATCTTACGGGGATACACCTCCTGCCCAAATGATATGGAAAAACAAAAAAATAGCCAGCGTAAACAGAAAAGGGGGGTCATGCGGCCAGTCACGTCTTAACAAAGCGCTTATATGACTTTTGTGAAAAGCTCAACAAAGTAACGCTAAACTTTAAATTGCTATTATGACATATAAAATCCTGAGTGGTTAACTAACACAACATTAAAACGATAGGAAGCGACACATGGATCAGATAAGGTTAAACAAAAAAGTTGGATGTGCTGGTGATATGCTATTGTAAAATAAATAACAGTTGCTGCTAACCTGGAATTGACTTTGTTTCTTGGTTTCTTTAGTCGCCTTCTCCTTCCCGCCATCCTTGTCCTTGTCCTTGGATTTACCTTCTTTCTTGCCATCTTTTTTACCATCCTTTCCATCCTTGCCTTCCTTTCCTTCCTTATCTTTGGTCTTCTTTTCCTTTTCTTTCTTGGGTTTCTTTTCTTTTGGCGGTGGCTTCGGTTTTGGTGGGCTGCCGTTGCAGCAAGAACTTTCTATGTCGCATAAATAGATTGTATTATTAAATATTCGTTTCTTACAATATTTATATATATTAAGTTTTATGTACCCTGGAGTAGGAAACAGAATACGTAGAGCAGGAACAGTATGCTCATTCCATACAGATAGGTGAAGAAACCCTCGTAGTAGTAGAGCGGAAGGTTGTGGGTGATGACATCGCTGATCACGTAGGCGATGCACACCACTACCAGGAGTTTGGCATAAATGAAACTTGAGATGATGAATAATGATGTTCTGAAATTTAAAAAAAAAATCACCATTTTAATTACAACAGTTATAAAACACAAGATGAAAAAAAATGAAATAAAACCCTATAGATACATTCTATGGGTTGATATTAAGTGCTTTGATCATTTTGTTTTTCCGTACTCTTTACTGGTTTTAAAAAAAATCAATGTTACGTAAGTTCGTGACCTCAATGACAAAGAAGTGTTCTATTAAATGAGCAGCGAAAAAAATGTTAGAGACAAATACACATTAAATAATATGTACAAAGAAAGTATCATTTTATAAAGAAAAATTATATAGTAAAATGTAACTCAAATCACATAATACTGAAACTCATTATATATATAAATGTACAACAATATGGAACATGTACAGTGGTTCCGAACACGATAATCTTTTATACTACGATTCCTATATCACGTACTTCTTCGAAGGTTTTGGTTGGACGCACTTGAGCTCCATTTCTTTGTTCGTGGTGTTATGCTTTTCAGCAATCGCGATATCACTACCCTGCTGGCGGTGCTGGCCAACCGGCAGGGTGGCCATGTTATCCACCGACTCCAGCTCCACAGTGGCCACCTTCACCTCGGCCTCCATAGGGTGTTTCTCCTTCCCCATAGCTAACACTTCACTCACGGCGCGGTAAGGTCAAAGTAAGTTCACGAGGGCATAGCAGGGTCGAGTTCTTAAAGATTTAGGTAAGGGCGGGACTGCCAAGGACTTTTTCAAGGTAATATGAGCCCGGAAGTACGAAGGAGCGGTGTCGAGACCGAGCCTCCTAGCCGAGTGCGCGGAGAGTTGCGCAGTTGCGGATGCTGCGCGGCGAGGCACAATGCCAGGGGCGGCACACACCCTCCCGACAACACCCTATTTTATATAAATTGCACTCGTAAATGGTACGAGGGGATGTCATTTGGTGGAATTACGTCTTTGATGCCAATGAAAGGGTCGTATGTGAAACAAAACTGTATGGGTGTTATGAAGTCATACATGTCAACCCTCTAAGCTCGAGTGTCCCCGTAATTACAAATTCGAAGAGTTATTTCGATACTGATCGACAAAGCCTTTTTTTGTTGTTTGTGGACCATGTAATAACTTTACAATAATTTTTGAACATTATAGAACAACTTCACTAGAAGTTAAATGAATATAAACACTCATCTGTCTAAAAATCTGCATAACTATATTTCCGATAGATTTTAAAATTACGTATTCCAAAATATTAAAATGCTATGAAGGCAACCCTAGCGTGAGCCGGCGGTCGGTCGATAGAGACGCGTCTCAGTGAGCTTGGGAGGCTGCGCGCGCGACCCACTGACCCGGCCCTTGCTTCCCGAAAGCAGCGAAAAACGCCCTTAAAATACTGCGCACTTTATGCCAGTACTAATAACTAGCCCCATTACAATGTACATAGATTAATAAATAATCAAGTAGATACATCTATTCTATCTACTTTGAACTTCGCTGACCCCTTGCTTTGTTGGAGGTTAACGAACTAAGCGTTTAAAGGCAGTGCTACGTAATAGTTTATACCTAGATACCTAACTATATGTACTACGTCATGCGACATTATGAGTGTGATGTGTTTTATAAAGGCCATTAGGTAATAGCAGAATACTATTGCTTACTTAGCATAATAATAAAATAGTTTGTCGACTTCTTTTCAGGTATTGTATCTTTTGTAACATATACATTTTAATATCATCCTGCTTTGCTAACAATAAAATACTAATAAGGCACTTATTACAAAATATTCAGCATGTCTTTTATTTTGTTAGTGAATAATATATAATGACTATAGCTTTATTACATAACAGAACTATGACATAAGTTAGTGTTAACGAACACCGTGTAAGTTAAAATTTAATTAGTTCCAGTTATAGTTATGTGTCAAAATTAAGATGCGACTGTTAAAATATTAAGAAACAAACGTATGACTTCATAAATTAGTCTAGTTTGCTATGCTCTTAAAACTTCGAACGGGGGTAGACCATATGAGGTATTCTGATTATGATTTCTGTTACATGTTTCGAAAGAGTTTTGATAGCGAACGCATAATCAAAATATGTCTCTCTTTATGAATGGAATATGGATTAATATAAGGGCCTATTTCTTGTTACGCAGGTCCCTACCACAGGAGGTATAGCTACAGCGATCAATAACATATCATATGTTTCGTGTATTAAAGATTTTTTTTCCGTTCCTATTTCATTGTAACTAAACCAGAAAACTTTCCCTGAACTATTTTTTATTTTATCTGCTATTCTGAGAGTGCTTATAGAATATAATCTTTTGTTCAAATACAATGAACAACTTGAGAAAATCTTTTGTAAGAAAAAGTCGTGTTTCTGTGTAGAATTTATTTCAGTCAGTAGTGCCTATTAAAAACCACTTAAGTTCTCTGGCATTGGAATAAATCTATTGTTCTACGAAATGATTATATTCTTTTAATCGTAATATACCCTTTTCCTGTACGATCGAAGCCTAAAAGGCTGGCTTAAAATACTATGAAAAAGAATTGTTGACAGGATAAGTATCAGACCATGATGTCGAAACTGGAATACACAAATGTATGAGAACAGACCCTACCATTATATATGGGCCACTCTAAAGAAAGACGGTAAGAATAATAGAATCGAGACGATATGAAAGACAAAGCTGTACCAAGAAACTTATCTTCTCTTTGAAGCTATTTTTAAAGCGTACTTGTAAATGAAGATAAAAAAAAATCATAACAACTTCAATTTTAGATACAGTCTACTTTAAAATCTGTCGTAATCACAATGTTTAGCATGCATATTAACATGTAGACGTCGACTGAATGCGTTCCCATCGCTAAGTATGCGAGACCGGGCGACAGACGCGTCTCAGCAATTTAAATTAGAGTTTAAACCCGTCAATGACATAATAAATATAATCGGCCTTGTGTCATACAATACACACTTGCATATCGGTTTGGTCGGTTGACTTTAAGCCCCCATTAATGGGCCTGAGACTCGCACGCTGTTGCCGTCTAGACGGATAAGGCGGATTCATTGTCCGTGGAATTATTTACTTTCAGTTAATACCTCGTAAACTCAGAATTGTGAATCGATCTCTAAATGCAAATCTCTAAAGAATTAGTTAATACGGACGCGTATATTAAAAAAATAAAATGTTTTTCATACAACCAAATAAGGTAATCTTTAGAGTTTTCACCTAAAATGTTATTAATAATTTTATTTATACCGGCATCAGGTACGTACACATAATAAGCAGGCATTCCATTTGATTCTTATAAGTTTATTTCGTAGTTAGTATGCGTGAAACTAGATGGCGCTGGACGACGCGTAAATGTAGGATATACACACTCAAATTAGAATAAGACAGAATACTTGTAAAAACTACGTATTTTAAAACATATATAACTTTATCGTAGTATCACAGTAGCGACCTCACACTTTGTGGAAGACATGATTAGTGGCGTTTACTTTTAATTGAATCGGCTGCACAAATACAATGTTCAGTAACAATGTGAACGAAGTTGAATTGGTTTGTTACTTACTTATTTTACATGTAAAAAACAGTAATAATTCAAATTACCATCCTTAAATCTTTGCATCCGGTAATCAAGGCAGTGACCGCTTACGTCCATGTTCGACAACGCACGACTGCCTTCCTGACCGCGCTTAAATAAACCGAATACGATTTTAGACTTTATCAGGACTACGTAAGATTTATTATTAATCTATTTAAACATCGCACGTGCTTCATTGGTACGCGTACCATTCAATCGATTGTCCATCCATGCGACGTAGAGGCGCTTTGATTACAGCTTCCTCTCCTTTGTATATTTTTAAACATACCATAATCAAATGTTTTATACATAATAAAAGGCAAGGTACCCCATTTAGTAAGTTAAGCATGATGATGTACATTAAGTGACAATAAGTTAAGTAATACAAATCTATTCACATCGATATGTGTCAAAAATTGCATTTTTTCTATCCACAGTTATTAATCTGCAAATACGTTGCTTGCCTTCATCAGAAAAAGATGGAAAGGCACAAGTTACACTTGCCCCAGGTTTTAGACTGTATATCATCACGCTATTAAACTAGAGGGGTTCGTATAAGAAATTGTTATGCTAGAAATTCATGTGCAGCCGCATGGAAACAACAAGTTATTTAATCTCTTCGAATTTTAAAACATTAAATGACAATTTTAATTACTTTAGTTAAGATGTAATGATACACACAAACAAATTCTATCTCTATATAGGTTATATGCACAGAATACAGTGCGGTCAGAAGCAATACCATTATGTCTAGCACAAAGCGATGCCAAACAAGTTAGTTGTGTCTGCTCTAGCTTTGGTATACCTAATGAAATGCATCGTCCACTGCCTTCCCTGCATCTATACCTTCAAATAAAAATTTCAGATCGTATAATGTCTAAATCAAATGAGGTTCGTTTCTGTTATGAATTATTATTTAGAGGGTATTTTAAACATCTATAAAAATATAAGATAATGTGTTGACGGTTTACTATGTCGTAATTATTGCCAAGCTATGCCTAAACGTCGGTCATATTATGATGTGACTTGTCGCGTCGCGTCATCAAGTAAATAAGTGTATTGCATTATTATTGGAGACAAAAATTTGTATTAAATTAACAGTCTTTTAAGAGCAAGGGACATGAAAGTTGAAGGAAATAGTAACGCATTCCATGTTTTTACTCCACTTCTATCAAAAGAAAATGCTGTAGTTTACCTGATATTAGCTTCTTACTTGGCATTTTTGGGCGTGGTGTCCGGCTGGCAGCAGGCGCGGTACCGCAGCACGGCCTCCGTGGGCGACAGCGCGTCCGTCTCGTCCGCGGGCGCCTCGCACTCGTCCGTCACCAGCGGTGCCCGCGCCGGCGACGTGTGCGACCCGTACCCGTCGGAATTCAGCTAAAATCCACAATATTAATTGTTAAGTCTATATTATTATATTAACAGAGAACAGCTGGTTACTGCATAGCTGTTCAACAAAACCAGAAATTCTGAACATCAAAAAATCCGAACAAAAGATCATAGAAAACGCATCAATCCTTACTACTATATTTTGAGTTAACGTAACTACCTCTTACTATTCTTAACTCCCCATATCTTGTTAACTAACTCATTAATCAAGTAAACACAAACGAATTCCTATGCCGTGCTATGCTAAGCGAAGACAGAACTTAGTGTATGATGATATAATGGGAGATGAATAAATAAACATTAACAATGTATATATATTTAACTAGATGGCGCCAGCGACTGTAAGAACTCGTGTTAAAGATAACTTAATCACAATAATAGCTTGTTCAGTCTTCCGGACTATGTTTTGTATGTATGCCAAATTTCAGGTAGTACCGCGATGTTTTGGATATATCTTCTACCAAACATCTTTACATCCAATCTTTCGCTTTCAAAATAGTGTTATATGAAATAAACAAACAAATTAAAAATTCAAGTTTGAGTAATATGTAACAGCGAAAATAAACACTGCTAATTAACGAATGCAATATTTCGTCATTTTTATCCTTTCCTGTAAGTGTTATTTTTACCTGACCATTATTACATAATTATTTTAATTCGTTTCATTGTAGAGTACATCGTTACTTCTCTATTTACGAACAAAACGTAATTCTTCCTATGGCCATTTTTATTACAATCATTTGATCGTGGTATGCAGCAATCTCATTAGAAATGAAGTTTTCTATTATATACACCTTACACATTAGGTTCTGTATGACGGTTTTAACCTTACGATGCTGTACTATTTGCTTGTAGGCCTGTAGTTTATTCACGAGAGAAAACCGTCCTAAAAACTCTAACGTGTGTTACCGGTATAATGGTGATGTGGATGACATCTTACTTTGACGATGGTGCCGACCTGGGTGTCTTGAACTTGTTCGAGAGCGCGGTCGCGGGCTCCCTCCACAGCTATCCTCGCCTCCCGCGCCTCTCTGGCCTCCCTCGTGTCCGGAGTGTCGGGGGGCGCGCCGAGCAGCCGCTCCTTCATCTCGTGGATGTAGGGGCAACGCTGCATCGCGATGTAGAATTCACGTACGCGCACCTAAAGAATGAACAATATATTTGACTTGCTAATCATAAAATTTTCAAATTCGTCATTTAGACAAATAAGGTGATAAAACATTTGGAAAAGTCACCAGTGTCGGACAGAAATGACGAATAGGACGTTAAAGTGAACATTCTGAGCACATTTGTAAGGTAATTTTTATTTATAGGCTGTCTAGTCCAAAGTCGATAGTAAGTGAGTAAACCTTTGAGTATTTATACATTCGTATCGAAGTGAGATTTACACTGATATTGAGATATGAACATTTGTACTATTAAAACTCAGTGAGCGACGGGTCACGAATGTGCTACAGTACCAACCCCACTCACTCTGAATAAGAGCCCCCGATGGGCTCGAAACTATTCGGTACCGACACCAATATACACGTGAGTTAAGCCGTTTTATTTTTTTTGGTATATATATTCATATATATATACGACAGGTATTTATCAACGAAACTGATTAATTAAAGTGTGTTTAACAACGATCGATCTAAAAGTGGTAACTTTCACGTGACAACGACTCATTAAAACTTTTATAAACATATCGTCCACGGAACTGGTACAACGAGTTGATGAAGTCGATATTTCTCAATGTCAACTTTATAATTTATTCGCTCTACTTAAAGCTCTGTACTTATAAATTCTTCAAGCTATCAATTTACGAAGCTAAAAGTCTTCTTCATTCAAATATTTATATCATTATGATAAAAATAGTGGTCAGTAGTGTAATTAGATTTCACTATGCCATAGATTTACGCCATCTCCTTGTGAATCCACAACATAAAGCCAGCTACACACCTTCTGTTTTAAAGGCATAGTATGACCTCTCTGTTTGTTCAGATCTCAGTTTTGTCTACACGCAGACAGCTCAAACTGTGCAGCTTAAAACTGCAGGTTAGATTACTGGGATAGTACAATATTGATGCAAATCAATTGTTACTTTTTACCAATTTACGTTTAAAAACATTTAAAAACCTTTTAAAATTTTGAATTTTTTACCTTAAAATATAAAAATATTTAATTTCATGAATAACTTTACACAATCTACGTCAAAGAGTAAAACATGTTACAATTTTTTTTAATGTTTTGTTATATGTCAGTTGTACTTTTTTAATCTGTTTCATGATCGTCCTACAATAACTGCAAAAATGAATCTAGGTTACGCCTTTATAAAAATTTCTTCCGCCAGTAAAAATCCAAACACTCAAAACATTTCCAATGAAAGAGAAACTAATTGAAAACAAATATTTCCTCGATCGTTCATACAGTTTTGAAACAATAAACAACAGTTTATCTAGAACTAACTTTATTATATCAAAATTTGCAATTTTTCAACCGCCATTGTTACCATAACCTCTAGGCATAACGATAGACTTAATTCTTTAACTTCTATGAGAATGTATGTACATAAATATTAAATTAAAATGATTCGCTACTCGGTTGTGGAATTTATCTGTCAAACATATTTCATTTAAAGCGCGACAGCTTTCCTTCATCAATTTGTCGGCTTCAAAGCTTGTCAATTAGCAGTAACTAAAATCTCGAGGAAAAGGTTGTTATCCAATAAAATTACAGTGAAACCCGACACCGAAACGAGTCATTTAACTGCGACTGATTGAATAACGATCGCGGCCGTAACCAGACTTTGTTATTTTCGAAGTCCTATATTATTTTGATTGGCCACGAACTCTGTAAGCCTTCCTTCATTACGTAGTAATATAAAACCGAAAGCCACCTTCAAGTCTTAGTCGAAGCGCCAATAGCCTAATGATTTATTGAATTAAAGGTAAGGGTAACGATCTAGCATTCGTGAGTTCAAATCTCACCATTATACTATTGTGCTAAACTATATCCTAAGACAAGTTTTCTAAGCTTATCTCGACTAGTTGCAAGAAATATTAGTAAATTAACTATTTACTAATATTTTAACTGAAAATACAGTTACAAAGAAGGAAAAATGTGATTTTCTTTGTCTATATTTAATTAGAACTTATAACATTCAAAAGGTAGTCAATTTTACATGTTACAAATTATTGCAAGTTGTGAGTTAACAGAGCGATTGTTTGCGATCGATTCGACATAAATGAGGTCACGAGGTCAGTGGACTGTGACCAACAAGTAACAAACATATCGAACTGCCGGCTTATGACCTAGGAACTTACGAGATCAAATTACTAAACTTCAAATCGAAACATAATCCAGTGAGATCAACGTCATATAATAAAGCCAGTGATAATAGATGCTTCTATAATTAAAGTTTTGTATAATCACTTTGTTTTATATGTGACCTTTGCACGAGGAGTGTAATTGACTGTTTGCATCATTTATCTTTTAGAAGGTCTAATTAACTAGTCTATGTAAAATGTGTATGGATAAAATACTGTGTAATAATGGTGGATGGATAAAATATGGATGCGTAATGCGTAAGGAATTAATACAAATGATGTATTGATGCCTTAAACATTATATAGACAAGTAAAAATCTACAATCCAGCTTATAATATGACACGTAATGTAGCTAAATGTATTTTGTTCCGTCAAGGCCGAGTGGCCAAAAAGTCGAGGGCTTCATGCCTAATCACGAGCCATTCTCGACCTTGAGAGAACCATTTCCGACTACACCGTGGCGTGGAACAAATTTATTTCTCGCATCAACAAAATATACTTGCAGAATAATACTTAAATTTATATTAGAAGACAGGGGAAACTTACACTCAGGTTATATCGAACTTGACCAACTAGAATTCTATTCATATGTGCGAAGATTACTCACACATACGAACGTGGATATTTAAATTAAACGGTAAAACAATTCTTTTAGAGGTGACGTAATAAATAATGCATTCTATGGAAAGTTATACATGCATGTACAAGTTTAGAATCGTACATGAAAAGTGATAGTGTTTTATTTGCATATGCAATAATGAATTTGGAATAGATACCTACAATTACATAATAGATATGTCTTTGTCGGTGGCGCAGGCGCAACCGCTTTATCGGACCGTACTCGACATTGTCCAGGTTCGATCCCGACCATGTACCAATGTGTTTTTTCATTTTTGAATTCCATATGTACATTATCCGACGCTCTTACGGCGAAGGAAAACATCGTGATGCAACCTGCACATATCGGCGAAAACATTCAAAGATATGTGTGAAGTGAACCAACCCGCACTGGGCCAGCGTGGTTGACTATGGCCTAGTCACCCAATACGTATAGTTAGCTGATGATGATGATGATTGTTGGTTCCAATGTGAATATTGGTGTCAATATATTCTTGCGTAGTCTTGTTTATTATACTGAGTAAGAATTACTTGTACAATTGAACTGAATTCCTTAATATAAAATTCGATAGTAACAATTAGTGTAAATATGTTTAAATCTCAACAACTTCATCATTTTAAAATGCATGAAGTCTAAGGGGCAACAACACAATGAATTCGCAACGAGCAAACTTTCCAAAGTGCATCGTAATGCAAACTGCACAATGCTTACTTCGTTTTAAAAAGTTTTTACTTTGTTCCTTTTTTGCCATTTCCATGTTATAGTTTTACAAAAGGTTTAGTTTTAAGTTTTAAATGTTGTAAATAAAGGTCTCTTGCGTATCGGAACATAACAAATGAAGGCTATTTTCTAAGCAATGGTTATGTTGTTTCAGTATGCTATTACTCCATTACTGCTGACTAACAGTGAGATAGCTGTGTTCTTACTATTTAACGAATATATCAAAAATAAACGGTAGAAGTTATAGTAAGAAAATGATTCGATATAACGTATAAAAGATTAATACGTAAAGCAAAATCTTTGTCCCCATTTCCGAGGAAAATACGGGAATGGATGTATATGAAATCTGACACAAAAAAGCAATAGACGGTCTCTACTGATTTTTAAAATGGCAATAAAAGATTTCATTGACTTAAATTGAAAAGCAACAGTTACTTTTAATTGAATTCAAGTACTTTTATCGGTAAACTTCGATCGTAATATAAAGATCCTTGTTCAAGCAATAAAACATACATGAACCGTTTAAATCTGTGTTACACTTCACTCGGAGGCCTAATTTCAAATTGACGTCGAGAAAAATATGAAATACGTTCAGGAAAATAGGTCAACGGTGAAGTAAATCGGGCATAAAAACACTCTATAAACAGATTTGATTAAAATGTGCCTATGAATTAGTTCAAACGGATGTCTGTTAATATTTTTTTACTCCAATTTTTTGCGTTTAAATTAAGCTCTATGTTGTATTAATAGGCTTACTGAGTAAAGAAGACTTAATATTACCAGCCAGTAACGATCCATTATTTTTTATTAAATGAAGCTTGTATCAATACAAGCAGATATATAGGTATTTTTCGTAGTACAAAACTGTAACGTTCACATCAACATTTAAGTTTTAAGTAACGTAATCAGCAGGGACCTGTAGGGTTCTTGAAAGGTACTCAGGAAAGGAGGATTTATAGAATCTAGGTTACCGTGATGTTGAGTGAAGATAATAAATTCACCTTTTGTCCGTGACATCTCGAGAAAATCGTTACAAGATAATCTTGTTTACTTTTCACGAGAACTTGATGACAGCTCATTCATTACTGTATCGTTCGTTATGTTCGGTAATTAACAGAGAATATTAAAAAAAAAATCAGTTAAATTTCAGATCTTACGGTGAAAGAAAACATCGTGATGCAACCTGCGCATATCGGCGAAGAAATTCAAAGATATGTGTGAAGTCAACCAACACGCACTGGGCCAGCGTGGTTGACTGTGGCCTAGGCACCCCTAATAATAGGGTAGGCTCTGAGCCCCTCGGAGGGGATGTGTAGTGAGCTGATGATGATGAATTTTCAATACAAACTAAACTTATATAGATATTATGCGAGCTTATGGAGTTAAAAAAAATCTTTGAACCAATTTTATTTCTGTGGAAGGCATTGGGGACGACATCCAACAGTGGGCAGACAAAGGCTGATGATGAAGCAATATTAACTATAGTGCGTATTTGAAACGGTTATAGTAAAACCTACGTGGGCATAGGATATTATATAAAAGAAAATATGAAAAATAAGTTACAGTGTATCAAGGTTCAAACGCTTGCAGTACTGGTGTATCTACTGCTCTGCTTCAATCTGGCCTTGGTTGGAAGTAGCACAATGGAACTTATAGCGTGATATTAATCTATTCTAGCTACCGAGAGACGCCGGGCTTGTTCATTAGACGTCAAGATGTCAGTCATGTTGTCAGACGAATAGCAGTGTGACACCTTGACAATGCAATTCGTGGAATAAATACGATAAACTCTAGAATAAAATGACAACATTTCTAAATTCATAGTTGTAGATAATAGTGACAACTACGATGATGGAAGTGAGATCTACGTAAGTGATAAGGACAGGGAGATGACGAGGGAACAGTGTACTTGAAAATAAAAAAAATTGAAGAATTTAGACCATAAAATATTAGATGCTTTTTCGTTACCAACTTACTAACATAAATGCAAAGTTTTCATGGATGGATTTTTATTACATCATATCTTCAAAACGGCTTAACGTATCTTGATGAAAATTGGTACGGATTTATAACGCAATCTGGAAGAACACATAGGTGCTATTTAAGGTTTTTCTACGCGGTTGGAGTCGCGGGTAAAAGCTAGTAATGTTATAAACCCTAATAAGTGTATAACAAGGTACAGCATCCCCTCGGGAAGTCGACTGACACGTTCCCAATCAGGGTCACGTCCCTCGTACGTTTACGTTCTGAGAAATAATCAGAAAATGTCACGCGTGTCGCGTCACGCCAAATGTCACATTGGTATTTTGATTTATGTCCTGTTTATATTATTAACGGCCACATTTATACATGATCAATGTATGTGTTTATTTGCTGTTGTTCAACTGTGATGGAAAATAACAAAATATGTACTAGATTGTATATTATTTTTCGCTAGTTCTCATCTTTAAAACAAAGACAACAGTTGGTGGCTCAAGGGTTAAGCACTTGACTTGTAATCTACAGATACTGGGTTCGATCTCCACCGTGTATTAATGTATTTTTCGCTTTATAAATGACGTTGTTACAGTGAAGGAAAACATCGTAATGCCTGCCTAACTGAGAAGAAATTGAAAGTTTTTGTGTTCAAAGTCATCTCGCACTGGACCAGCGTTGGCTATGGCCTATCTACCTACTATAGGGTGGTCTTCGAGCCTCGAGAATAAGGACGTAAAGCTGATGAACACCAAACTAACTATAACAAAATGTTTTAGATGACATTCCTGAT
>JAODUI010000028.1:2442703-2459795 GCA_027563995.1 Papilio gigon
CCAACACTGGCTTCCGCTACCTCGTCTCAATACAACTGCGGTCGCCGTCTTCTTCAACAAAAAAACGGTTTGGCTCCACGTCTTATGCAATCTCCGTCTTGCCATCAGGCAGTGCGGCGCGCGGCCGCTCGCGCTCGCGGCCCGAGACTGCCGGCTTCGCGCGTTTTCCCTCCCTCGCTTTCCCGCCGGCGCGGGCGTGCGCACGTCAAGCCTGCATTGTTCCGCAAACGGCCCGGCCTATTCAAGCGAGATGAGCGCCGCTTGCAGCGCCGCCAACACTGGCCTCCGCTACCTCGTCTCAATACAACTGCGGTCGCCGTCTTCTTCAACAAAAAAAACGGTTTGGCTCCACGTCTTATGCAATCTCCGTCTTGCCATCAGGCAGTGCGGCGCGGTGGGGCGAATGCCTTGTAAAGATTCTACGGTATCTTTATATTACGTCCGCTAAAAGTTTGAGAAGATAAGCGTGGGTCGATTAATATCTAACTTGATTTATACGAGTTTAACGACCGTGAAATAAATTCTAATTTTATAAGAAGCACTTTAGCGCAGATTTATGATCTATGTTATAAATTATTTATATTGAAAAGTGTTGTCATTTTTCAACTAATATTGCTGAATGAAAACATTATTCTATGCAACATTTGATATACTTAAATGGACACTAGAAAGCGTGTTTGTGTATTGAAAGTAAGGTAATATAAAAACGAGCACATTTGACATAAATAGTCCGTTGCCAAATATGTAAACAGTAAGTGTACACCATCCATTATGCACCAGCATAATGGCAGCTATTTCAAGAACGCATAAAATGCCGGCCACTGCGCTGCAACAGTCAACACAACGCCTCAGTCGGCGACAGTAACGTCGTACGCACAAACAATTGACTTTCCGAGTAATGATTCCGACGTGACCCTATTACACTAATGCGTTTACTTACGAGCCGCGTGTGCTCGGAGGTACTCGGACTTGCTAAGAAGTGCTCCCATTGTGTAAGCAGCCAACACCTGGACATCAAGGCCCCCTCTTCGATAACCGTTTTATACTGCTATGGTATATTACGACAAGTATTTCTGTTTATAAAAAAACGTAGATGCTTTGATATGATTTGTTCTTTATTTCGTTATAATGTAATGATGTAGAATGTGGACAGCGGAGAACCACATAATGTGGGAGACATTTGGCAGACAAAAGCCAATAATGTGCAATAATTACATATAACATTAGAAAGTGCAACCTACGTGATGTAACATACATAATGTTTTTCACACACTTTAATCACATTAACACAAACACGGTTAGTAAAGGCAATAAATCTTCAACTTGTGTTTCAAGATAACATAAGCGACATCTAGCGAACATTTTCTACACCTTCTATATGTCAATTGAAAACTGTTACCGTTTGCCCGTATGTTAACATTCGTTTTTCACATTCAACGTGTTTAGATGTTGTAATCACTCTACTAGCGGGCTTCAGAACGTGATAACTACTGCTAAGTAACATGATTGAATGCAGTAAATGAAGCTGTAAGAAATTATACATTACATGTTAATAAACAATGCAACTGTATCTAATTATTAATTTAATATATGTAACTGTACCTTTATATTCAGTTGAATATATTTCCATTTTATTAATGTCCAAGTTGAGAATCCGTTGTCTTCCCGTGACTTGACACTGATACTGATACTGACTGACACTGATTCTAAACATATTTCTATAAAACATATATTCTCAAAAATAAAAACCGATTTGACTAAACTTCGACAAATTATCTCGGCATTGGAACGGTTAAAACATATTTTATTATTTCCATTACATCTCTTACTTAATATTAAAAAAAAATATGCTTTAATATAAATAGAATACCAGCATGTAATAAGAATTTGCAAACAATAAGGTTATGGAAATTCTAAAGTGAAATGAGCGTTGCTCTTAATTAAAATGAAAACAAATGAATAGCTGACTAAACACAAAAGAACTAAGTCCCTTTTACTTTGACCCAGTGACCTGGAATGTGTCGATTACTTTGTTATAATGGAAGTGAAATTTGTTTATGATTTTTAACAGTCACTTAACGTATTGAAGTAACATGTAACTTAAGGAAGGCAGATCATAAAGTAAGACTAGAGATTACTATATACAATCGTAAATTACAAATAGGATAATACATTACATTATGTATTGTCAAGTTAAATATCATCTCATTGAATAGAATATAGTGTATATACACCAAAGTGTCGCTACAAGTGTAACAATTCATTACATATACATCGTCAATTAAATAGAAAAATGTCATTTTTGAAAAATTTACATTTTATACAAGACAAGCATTTAAAAATTTTTAAATTTGTTTTTTCATTAATTTAAATTAAAAAAAAAGTTTAAAAATTTCAAATTTACAACAAATTATAACAACTTTAAAATTAATTTAAGTTGATAAATGACAATATTTATCTATTTAATGGGCGATATGTTGATATTTTGGACGTAATTACATTGAATGTCAAACGATGTTTATAGAGAGGGGTAGGATAAAACTACCTTAGACTGTACTTGTGATCAATTATAACAAGTGATTTTTTGCGTGGATCAAAACAATATATTTAACACGTAACTCGATACGTTTATAAAACGGGATCAATTGGCGTATAACGACGAAGCTTCATCAGCGACGGTGGCGACCTCTTTTTCTCGCTTCAAGGCAACTTAATTAGAAGTAAAAAAGAATCGAGGCTATCATCGCACCGTCTGGATTTCGTTCTCACGGAATATTAATTGTCTTCTTTGTTTAAGCTTCACGCCTGTCTAATCTTAGTTTAATGGTTTACTTTGATATATGGCTTTATTTTGTTACCTGTTACCAAGTGAGAATTTTCTTGTGTCAATTTTTAATAGAATAAAAATCAATCAAAAACATATTCTTCCAAAAAAATTATTTCCATTTACACTTACACTCGCTTTAATTAGGAATTCATTAAACCGGCCCTTAGATCGGAGATTTCTTATTTAGCAATTTCGAAAAACCAAAAACTTGAATCAAAATTTAGAAGAGCAAAGTGCCGTGGCCGATTGTTCCACAGGATTGAACTTATTCTGTCCTCGTAATGTGACATAATATGACGTAAAACAATTTCCCTCTTAACAGTTACGAGCGTCGTAAATAATTTAAATATAGAACTGTCGCACGTGCATCATTCGTTTTCACATCCACGTCCGAAATGACAACCGGAAGATTTGCGCGGTCTGTTTTATCACTTCCTTACAAAGAGAATCATCAACTTTCTTAGTTTATTCTTTTATTAATACATTACTTGAAGATGAAGATATCATCATCATCATCATCATCATCAAGATAAGCTAAGATATCGTAGCTTATAAAAAAAATAGTCATATTTTAGAAATCACCATTACCTATATTATTAATTAATGCTCTGAAAACTATGTTCGCCTTTTTAAGGATGTTGCGCGAACGAGAACACAGTTTAAGTTAATGTAGAAAAGTGCATAAAGTTATTTATTTGACAAAAGATTCTTAAAAAGCTCTTCCTTGAATGAAATATGTTCATATTTCGAATACGCGACCATTAGTAATATTTAAAATTGTTTATATCCAGCAATATCACTGAGACAGCTAATTAACAAAATATTTTAGTTTGTGTAAATCGAAATAACTTGAGAAAAAAATTGAATAAAGAAAAACTTGATTTGTTACGACTACAATAACTGGTTGCAGCAACTTTAATAATCGACTTTTCCAGTTCATTCCAATAAAAAATACAATTTAAAACACTCACATGATTTCTAAGGATCGAACTTGCGGAACAAATTTCTCAACATCCACAGCACCGGTACAGTTCACTAGCCGCACAAAATAACGAGGCCAAAGATTCTATAAATTACGTTCAAACGATTTACTTCTGTATACACAAACAAACTGTTACATTGTCGATATTAATACAAAAAGCACACGCTTTCGTGGCGACTAGCCGTGCTGGAAAGCGCGCCCGCCGAGCTTCGGACGATGTTTTTAATGCGCGAGCGAGACAGAAAATAAAACAACATAAACTTTCGGCCGACGTCGGCCTCTTCCGCGTAGACGGCGCCTTCACTACACGCTAGGATAGTATGGAATCAAATAATTTTATTGATGACCGTAATAAACATTAATGTACTTCAGTTTTCATATTTCAAAGTGGATACGAAGATAGAGGCGATAATGGGATAAAAACGAAGCCAGCTTAGTTACAAATATACCAACAGTGTTAATTCAAACAAGATTTTTTTAAACATCTTCCAAGTATGCATCCCGAAGTGCTTGTTCACTTTTAACTGAACAGATAAACTAAAAGTTACGTGTTTAAGCAAAGGTTTAATTATCAGTTTAAATGTACAGTCCTCAGTTTAGATAACACGCGAACAATTTTACTGTAAAATGCGACTGTTCAGTTAAAACTGAGTGTGAGTTGCGAGATTGTAAATGGGTGTTTTCACATAATTATCCAATAGCGCTTTTGTTAATAACAGCAGATTCGAAATATCTGAGTATGAAGTCAGTTTTTAGACATTTTTAGTACAAAATTTCACTAATTGCTTGTACATAAGGTTTTATATGTTATGTCATTACTCAAGAATTATAAGATCTTTTTGTTCACTCAAATACTTGTTCGTATCCACATTAAGCTAATATATCTCATTGCATTCTCACGATAGGACGTGAATGGCATGAAGGAAACAGATGGGGGCGGCGACTGTGTGGGGTTCGAATTGTCCCATGCTCTTCTACTAAGTGCTTTTGTCACACTAAGATATGACGATGACATCGCCTTAAGGGGTCACGAAGTGTTTTGGGTTTATTTTCGATCTGTGTAACTTGGTCATTTTTTTTATTAAACATTAGTAGATTTTTGTTAATTTAATTATATTTCTTTTACACCTCCAACTTAGCTTTAGACTCGGCATGGTCCACGAAGTGAAATAGCGGAATTCGAGCTGGCGACCACGTTACCGGAAACCCGTATCCTTAAACATTAGGCTATTTGCGCCTATTGCAACATAACGTCTACAATATGTACGTATCCCTTGTATTATATACAAAAATATATTTAATATAGTTATTTTTTTTTCCACAGATAAAACAAAAAAGCAAAAGTTATTTAACTTTCGTTACATACGTTGTACTTCGGTAAAATTGGCTGTTGAGTATATATTTTTTTATATGTTATTTATTGCTTGGTGCGTTTTTCTATGTTCTGTATATATTCTATTTTATTGCATCTTTTTTTCATCTGTTATTAAGTGCAAGTGCATTTTTTCTGTATTTGAACGGATTAAATGAGTATTATTATTGTGTTGTAGTTAAATATTTTAGTCCTTTTTTTATTTATCTCTAGTTACTATTTGAAGCGCCAATAGCCTAATGACTACAGATTTAGCGGTCATGGGTTCGAATGCCGCCATTCGACTATAGTCGTGAACCTTATCCTAAGACAAGCATTTTCCAAGCTTACCAGGAATGCTTACAATAAATATTAGTAAATAAACAAAAATCTACTAATATTTTACAACAAGAAAAAACTATTTAAAGTGGCAAAAAACTTCGTTAGAAATACTTAAACTAAGAACCGTGTTCAAAGTGAGCAGCACGATGTACATTTCCAAAGATAGATAAATATCGCGGGTTCAAGTTACCAGCGGCGTTCTAGGAACATTTTACCCCACATATAACCCATTGACCGCTGTCGGTAGATGAACAAACAAACATTATCTTCGACGCGTGCACCGTGTTTACGTGACGGCTTGTTTTGGTTGCAGTAGCGTGCTATAACGCGGCCAACACAATTTCGACACTTTCACTTTTTTAAACAATAATACGTTTGTATTGCTTAAATAATTTACTATAATTTCAGTTTAGTAAAGGCATTAGGGAAAGGATACTTCCAGGAATAAGCAGACAGAGGCTTATGATGATGAAGAGTTTAGTACGAGTTGCTTAGACAGTCCTTACCTCAGCCTTATTCCAGCACTGAATAAAGATAAACTAAAACTTCTGTTTACATAAGAGAAGGTGTCCAACGAGCGTGTTTATAAGGAGATGATAGACGCCCATGGACATCTGCAATGCCAGAAGAACCACAGATGCGTTGCCGGCCTTTGAAAAAGATGTGCGCCAATAAAACAATACAGTTCTTGTAACGATGTAAATCCTCGTTGCGCTATGATCATACAGACGGGGTCGCGGACATCAGCTAGTGTTAAATAAAAGTAAACTTTCTCTCGAAGCATGTTAAATACACGTAAATGCAAGTTTAAAATTTTATATGTTGAAATAAACATAACCTGATATTTTAAATGTACATTTATTTTTCTCGTCACCTTTTTATCGTAAAGGTCATATTTGATATACAAATGGAGATTTTTTTATTACGAAAGGTTATCGCTTATTGTGTTTACCACAATTATGTGTCAAATAACAAATATGTAATATTATCTAAAGCTTTTGTATATTTACAGTCACTTTATTTTTATAATTACGTATTTGAATATTAATAAAAAACATATTGATGGTGTGAGCAAATTAACAACACTAGTATTATCCATATTATTGTAAGTTATTGACACTTTCTTTTTCCTACCCTCAATGTCATTGTAGGCGCCGCTGGAGCGTTAACATCCCGTGACACCGCGACGCCCAAAGTTATTGAGTCTGTCCTATCAGTCAATGACTGGTGAACGAGGTTACTTTGGACACAGCTCTTTGACAGAGTGACAATAACACGCTTGTCGTTTGGTATTTTTTGTTTTTAATATAAATTATATTAAAGTATAGTTTAAAACAAGCGGTTGATCATAACTATTTTATATCAGTTTGACGTCAAATCGAGAGATTCATATAGTGTTATCAATGACAAAGCTGCGGACTCCTACAAAAGGTCTCTATGAGCCTATTTTTATTCTCGATTTTGAGCTAAAAATTAGTTACCTAGTTATAAAGTAATGATACGCATCGCTAGTGACGTAGTCAACCGACAAGAAAGAGGTCATAAGCGAGTGTTCTAGTTCTATATTTAAAATGAATCGATTAGCTGGTCGTACATAAACAATTATGTCTTACACATATTTATATAACAGTGACGCCATTTGCAATCAATGTCCTATATACAATAATAACTGTAACGGTAATAATAATTTTCTCACTAAAAGACAAGAGTACATAATATCGTTTATATACAGTAATTTTGATTTAGTGTTATCCATTTTAATTGTTATACTCAGCTTTATGTACCTACTGTCATTATGTTATAGACTTTAACTAGTGACTCGTAGAAAACTTTACCAGCACCAACCTGCCCTTTCGCGTAGGGTCGGCACAGTATGTACTCTTTCATACATCTCTGTCAGCCGTCTTATCTGAACTAGGACCCTTGCGCATATCCTCTTTCAAACAATCCACACCGTCTTCGGCCTTCCTCTACATTTATAGCCATCCACTTTCAATCTCATCACCTTCTTGTTTATGTGTTCATCATCTCTTCCTATAACATGTCCATACCACGATAGCCTTTTACTTATCATTTTTTTTCTATCACTACGATACTTTCAAATTTCCTCTAATATAGAAATAATATAAATTGAACAGTCCATACTGTAAGAAACACAATATATATGATGTATATTTGACTATGCCATAAAAACTGGATAAAACTACATGTGGTCTAGCTTGAGATAGCATCGCTGCTGTCACACAATTTTGTAATTTTGTAATGTGTGAAGCAATGGTAATGTAATAATGTAATAATTAATGTCAAATTATAATTATAAGTACTAACACTATTTTTAAGCCTATACTAACAATTATATGGATTTATGAACTGAAATAAATGATTATTATTATTGTAAACATACATTTGTTCAATTCATTAAATTATAAGCTTTAACACGAAAGGATGCCTTGATAGCAAAAAACAAAAAAAGAATGAATTCCAATAGCGATGTACTTGAACTTGTGTTGTTACTAACGGAACATAAATCTCGTAGTGTCATATTAACGGGTTCTTGACGCATTCAACTCTGAACTATTTTTATGGATGTTACAATGAAAATAGTTCATACCTTGCTATGCCCTTTTATAGCCTATTGTAGCTACAATGTGTACAAGGCGATTTATTTTTAGTAGTAGAAGAACGAGAAAAAATATAACTGAGATACCGCTCGTAAAAAATGTCAGATCTGTGAGATACTTCAATAGAAATCATTGATAAAAAAAAAATATTTAAAACCACTTCACTCAGCTTGGAGTCAAGCCAGGTCAACTCGAGATTGTCTAGATTGCTGTATTAAAAAAAATGTCATAATAATTTTGACACCGAACCGAAAGTCTATTAATTCAAATAGTTCCAATACTAATTCTGTTGATTACGTACTGTATTCTGCTGGTTTAGTTCCTATCGCTACAGCTGTAGTCCATCCGGCGGAAGCGGGGTCATTGACCTGAACGTGCAATCAAAATGCAAAGCACCACCCTGTCCCCGATAACATCGTTAATTGCTTCATCATTTAATGGGGATTACGAACGTATATATGTCATAACTGCTATATTGCCAAATTTGATTTTATAAATTGATTTCCTGTTATGAGTTCAAACATGCATGGCATCTACTTCAAATTAAATTTAAGATACTTAGGCTTGATTTAAAAAAAATTAAGTTTCTACTATGCTAATTAAGCTAGTGGCAAATGCTCGCGGCAATACTAATTATTACAGATTTGAAACCCTGACCGTACTTTTAACCAATAGGCTATGGCGATGTACCTTATAGGAAGGTATGAAATGCTATTTTATGGAATGGTTCCAAATGATTCATCACTAATATTAGTTTTGTACTTGGAACTGGTAAGAACCAGTTCAATTCAGATTCTTGGTAAGAAGGAACTAGGTATAGTTGAGAGGGCGTCATAAAATTCTCTTAGTACAATGTCTGCTTCTATACACCATTTCAACACAAGCACTCGCTTTCACAATATAATTTATGTTCGTATAACCTTCTCATCAACTATCGGAATTTACTCAACCTGTTAATATTAAAATACTTTTGTTATCATAACCTATATTAAAGTGTAAATAAAATTCCTGTACAAATTTAACTATTAGTTAATCTTTCATATTGGAAGAGTAGTACTGTGCCGACCCTCCGTGGCGAAAAGGGTTGATGATGAGTTAATATTTCATACTATGTTAGTTTTTGTACATAGCTCTTTGTTATCAAATTGAATCATATATTAACTTAGAATACGTCATATTAAACAAGATGTTTTTTTTTTTTTACTTTTAAATATAACAAAAAAGTTTGCGATCTCCAGCCAAAGTCGATTTATTTCTATCAAGTGTCTACAAAATTATATTATGTTTTTTTGTATATATGTAAAGCATCATAGCGAAAGGCCAATGTCCAGCTCACTATACAAGTGCTGATGATGATGATGATGATGAAACATCACTAAGAGATTATAGCTGAAGCTATATTGAAAAAATAACTCAATTCCTTAGAGAACGCACATTTTTTTTGTAAGTGTACTCAAGCTTGCTTGTATAATTCTGTTCTTCACGCAGACGCTGCAATCACGTTGTCTGAGTATTGAACACTTTAACATCAGCGTGTTTTCCTTTCGTCGTAACACAGCGCTGTCTAGCCTTAAGTACTTAGCACTGTGCGAGCGTTACTGCATTAAGTATGGTGGTACGTTTTGTCGAAAGCTGAGGTGTGTTGCACAGAATTTAGATTTATAAAAAGCATACCATTTCTAATAATATTCCATCTGATTTAATTAGCTATATCAGTAATAACATGAATTTAATTATTAATATATATACATTACCTCTGTTTAGTAATATTTGCATAATGATAGTTATACATTAAAATCTACAAAGTTCTAATCGCAACTGATGTTTTATAAAGTTAATTAAATATCCCTGTCTATTATATTGTATAGCTTTCCTGTAAAGAAACTTCCTCATCCTGTTCTTTATAAAAATGTTAAAAAGGAAGAAATTGTATGAGACGCAGTCTGTATAGTTTACCTGTGCTTTATCACATTACGCGCATGTGCTCAAGTGCTTTCGCAGCAAACATTAATTCAAGTTCGAGTCTCAGCGCATGCCCACGCAGGGTAGAGACAGTCTGCCGCCGCGAGGGGTCGACGAACGCATCAACAACAAACACCCCAACAAGCCACCTATAAGCCGAGCCCAAATCAATCGATTGAAACACGCCATCTGTCAATCTAAAGGTACAAGAATGGGCCAAATACACTTCAGACACTAAAAATAAAAAATAAAATACTTTGGTCGCATAAATATTCTTGCTTTTTACCAATGTCCAAACCTTTAATATCAAACAAAGGCCAATTAAAGTTAAAAACATATTCGTCAGCGGAAAAAATTAAAAACTTTCACAAAACATACGTTTTCAATTTGCAGTAAAATGCATCTCGGTGAGTTTTTATCGGCGGGCACGGACAGAAAAGTTTTACGGTCGGAACATCACAATGCGTCGTTGTACTTTCATTTTTTATGAAAAGAGAACAACATAAATTGTAAAGCATACTTTGTATTCATGAACGAAGAACCCCTTTTTTAATATAACCTTAATCATTCGTCTTTGTTATGTCTACGAATACAACCTGCATCGTGCTAAACATATGAAAACTTTTACTATCATAATACATGCATATAACACTATAAAACAAGTGACAATCGGATGAATAAAAGAAGAAGAAATTAGGTAAATAAAAAAGATTTTTAACGAACTTTTTTTTATGTCTTATGTAACTATATAAAACCTGCTTAAACAATCATAACATGAAACAGTAAACACGCATGCATTTATAATAACTATCCCTCGTTATAATGCACCCGCGGGCGCTCCTCACTCCCGCCATCTCTGAGCACTCGCCTTAATTAATATAGCGTGAGGGTGTTTAGAATAATTAATTACTTAACTGATATAAATTTAATTTGACTGACGAATTATTTTCAAAACAAATTAAAGGTTTTTAACAATAGGAAACTAAAATATACGGTTTAAAAACTGAACAAAAGTATACTTAAAAAATAAAAGCGCCAATAGCCTAGTGGTCAAGGGTACGGATTTCCGATCACGTGGTCGTGAGTTCGAATCCCGTTATTCGACTATAGTCATAGACCATACATATCCTAGCATAAGCCTATAGCTTAGTTGGAATGGTAAAATAAATATCAGTGAATTAACAAAAATTGGCTAATATAATAAAAAAAAACTAAAACATAGCCTTCACTAATATACTGTTATTACAGTCACTAATGGAGTCAAGGCAGTGTTTTTAAATCTGAACAAAAAAAAACTGCTTATGTAAGAAAGGACTCCGAGTGTAGCAATGATGTTAAATTAAAGGTTCAACTATAATTATTTATAACACTTTACCACAGAAGTGTATCAATAGAATTGTTATTGTTTATTAATAGAATTAAATTGATGATGTGACTGTACAAAGTGTTATATAAACCTTGTCAAGAGACGATCGCGACAACACGTAAACACCATTGTTAACTGGTCGGTGTGACGCAACACCAGCACATCCAGGCAACACGCTGAATGATTCAGATTCTTATACCTCGCTAAGAAACAACAAAAAAAAACCCTCTTTTGTTTCTTTGTTAATTACTTACCGCCAACAACATTTAGCGGTCATATTAATTTTCTAAATAAAATTACTACGTATGTCCCTTATATAACGCATAAATATAAGTCCGTAAATAAACATCACTATTAATAAATAAAAACTAAGAACATACAACATATATAAAATAATATGCAGATGAGTAATTCATTGTTACAAAGTGCTGAGACGTTAAAACGTCGATTGGTGGGAACTGAGCTTGAACATTGATACCGAGTTCGGCGAACAATACATCACACTACAATGACATTATTTGAATTTAAAAGACAGACATGAATTGAATCTGTACTTCAGATAGTCACTAAATATTCCCTTAGGGAACATTAAGCAACTCTAAGTCTGATAGTAAGTATTGAATTGTAGTTTTTGAGTTTGAAAAAAGTTATAGTCCAGTAAGACTTCTTAGGTCCCTGTAGTATTGTAGATATCAGTGGGCGTCAGATCAATTAACATTACGTGATTCACTTTTGTTATCCTCTTCTCTTATAAAAGAAAGAAGATACAAGAAACCTTGTTTCTTCATAATAAGGGATAATAAAAGCGAAGTAATAGTTTGTAACGCCAATAGCTTAATGGTTAAGGATACGAACTATCTATTTAGCGGTCGTGAGTTCGAATCCCGCCATTCGACTATTGTTGTGAACCATATCCTAACACAAGTTTTTTCAAGCATACCAGAAATGTTTACAAGAAATATTCATCATCATTATCAGCCTAATGTAGTCCACTGATGAACGTAGGCACTGGATGCGGGCGGCGCAGGACCGGTCGTCGTGGCAATCGATGGGGGAGGCCTACGTTCAAGAAATATTAGCAAGTGACAAAAATTTACTAATATTTTACAAAAATAATCTAGTACCGTATACTATGGAAGGCATATGTGTAGCAGTGGGCGGCCAAAGGCTGATGATGACGATGATGATGATGAAGATCATGATGATGCGAGTAACAAATTGTTAGTAGTATTTTTTTTAATTCATGTTATCTCTTTTCCTCGTTGCCTTAAACGTAAAGCTCGTTTAATTAAATAAAATATTCGATTGTCAAATAACATTATTATCTATGTAAAGTCAAAGGATCCGTCTTGTATAATTTATTCGCACTTCACGCTCATTACAAACACAAAGTGCTCAGACATGGTAATACATGACCTCGTGTCAAGCGCGACTCGGGTTATCTTAGACACGATGCAATGCTTTTGCGAGATTATCTAATGTGTTGTTTTTTTTGTTAATAAAAGCAACGACGGTTAAAAAAACCTGTCAAGAATCTCGTTATGAGATTGTATTAAATTCTATTTATGGATGAATTATTAATTGAATAAAGGACAACATTATCACGTTTTCTTTACTATAAGGGGTCGGCACAGTATGTACTTTACGTCTGTTAGCCGTTTGATTTAACATTACTTATAAGTTATTGTAAATAATTGTATACCGTACATATGTTGAAGTAGAGACTCCTACTAACTTTAGTAACTTATTAAGCTCAAGGCGAGACGATTGCCCTTGCTATCACTGCCCACCACTATTCTTATAAAAGATGTCAAATGTTAGTTTCATTTTTATAACAATTAGATGTTTAGTTCATTTGTTTTGAATAATACGAATACGAGAAACGTTATTACAGTGTTCGCAGAAGCCATAAAAAGTGTCGTCCTAATTTTGTGACATACTTAATGAAAAGTATGTTATGACTATTTGGAATCGATTTTATTAAGAATGTAACAAGAAACCTTACTCTAACTAACTTATACCTCAGATGTAAAAAAAAAAATTTCAATCAATACACTCATAGTTACATTAAAATAATTCGCTAGTCTATTACGTGAACTTATAATAATTTTATAGAAAAATACGTGAATTGTTAGTACAATGTACGTATTAGATTTCAGTGTTTGTTTTTTTTATTATCTCACGACACCAACATGCGGTCAGCAATAATTGTTATGCACCGTTAGTTGTTACGTGTTCTACTTTGTACTTAAGTTACATTGAAAAAAAAACAATTATTTAAACATTACCGTACAAAGACAGTATATACAAAAAATGATCAAAGGTAACAATCAAGACAATGCTTACTTTTTCATTTTCTCGCGACGATAATCACTATAGACGAAGACTCATTGTGTCCACACCACAACCGGCTTAAACAGTCACTGTCTATAAAAAGTTTTTACTCAAACTCTATCATAAAACCACTAAACAGGCAACGAGTACTGGCAACCGACAGTCAATAAAATAATAAAAATAAATTCGCGTTCGTGTTTCGAAGCGGCGCAAACGCGTGATCAAGGCTGAAGCCAGACGCCAACTCGCGTCCGCGGCGTACACAGCGACGCTAACCACGGGGTCTATTGTGCATCGAAGCCAGACACGCGAACCCTCCCGACTAAAAATTTTCTATAGCTAACTATACCTCTGTTTCATTTTCCATTGATTTTACGTCGCTTGCAATCACGCTGCGGGCTGTGGGGAAAATATGAAAACAAACCATTTCGATGGTCCTGAATATTTTCTTTTACATTTTTCATTTTGCTCTTTTTGAGAAGAAGATTACTATTTTCGGCCATACATAATTTATGAATTTTGCTAATTGTTATTGAATTAAATAAAAACTCCTTAGACTCTTGTGAAGCAATAAATAAAAAAAAGTAATTAAAAATAAATGAATTTTGAAAATGGAATGTAAAACGCCAGCCAGTGTTGTCACCGTGCTAGCCGATACGTTAGTAGGTTACAATTGTTTATCATTAGAGAAGTACCGCTACTTGTGACCGGTCTAATAGTGTCTCGCAGACAGAAAGCGTCTCTTCAAAGACTGAATAGATACAATTATATCCAATATAGTTTTTATACGATGTAAATTCGATTGTTATTTTCGGTTCAAGGCTGATTTATTATCTGTAGAACGAGTTTAATAACGTTCACTGCGCAAAATTAATTTAATGTTCTTTTTTTTTGTTTTTAGTATAACATTAGTAGATTTTTCTTAAATTGATAATGTTTCTTGTGGTCATTCCTGGTAAGCTTGAACTTCTGTTAGGATATGGTCCACGACAATAGTCGAATGACGGGATTCGAACTCACGACCTCTAGATCGGTAGTCCGTACACATAACCATTATGCTATTGGCGCTTCTAACTTTCTTTTCTTCTCTTTTAACTTCTAACTTTGGAACATGCAATAGTTTTTTCTACAGGTTTTCAAATGTAACAATCTGTAGGTCTCCACTGTAGTAACACATGTACCTATTATGACAATATAGTAAAAACTTCATCTAAATGCACGGCGGGTAAAAAAACTGTGACTAATTTATTAAAGGTACAATATTTGGTAGTGTGCGGATTCCGACAGAACATTGTGACTTGGTGTATTATTATTATGACTTCGGCGTTCTTTGTATTAGAAGTATTTACTTGCACGTGTTGTGGCGGCTTTTACAAAAGTGTAATCGATTGTAAGAAAGAAATATTGCACAATGTGCCTGCTTGCCAAAATCTGAATATTGCATTTGTTCAAATCAATGCCTCTTTGCTCTACCATTGTAGCCATCCACATTCAATCTCATCACCTTATTTATGTGATCTATTTACGTGGTAGCAAATACAAAATTTTATTCAATTTTTTTTTAATAGAACGTAAGTAAATTTATTACTACGTTCAATTTAGCTCAAGGACGCACGATTTCTTCCATCGTATTCACGTGCCGTACAACGTAAAGAGCTTCCCGATTCTGACTACGTTAACGTAACCTTGTTAAAATATAGAAGAAGTCTCTCTTTTGTTAATAAATTTATTAATTCATTTACTAGTATCACGTGCCGTTGTATGATTTATTCATTTTTTTTTTTGAGTAAAATCATGCACATTTTTAAGCATGTAATGCTTACACAGCGAGGTGTATCTCTCATCGCTTTACATGTAATATTTCGTTCCTTTACATCGACATACATCGTAATGAATTTTGCAATAAACATTTTGATACTGAGAATTGAATACATTTTTTTCCATGTGAAAATACACAGCTGCCACTATATATATGCCATACAACATTTGAATGCTATGTCATTAAAATATATATTATATAAACTTAATATAGTAGTCAAAGAAAATTTATTTATGATTAATAAAAAATTCTACACACAAGATTATCTCAGAGAATTTTGTTAAGGCACAAGGTACAAGTAGATGAGAAGGATTATCTTGAAAGTCGATCGATGTTATTCACCACTTCTGTTCGAACCTCCTTCCTACTTAAGGTGTAACCGCTTTAAGCTACGAAATATTTAGAATTTTATTAACTACCAATAAAAATCTTCTTTGAAAGCTCTAAAAGTATGGATTCAAAAATATAGATACGAAATCAAGCATCAAAGTTCTGTATGGGTTAATTTCTTCAATGTTGTCTTCTATAATCTAAAATGACATTTTGAAAATCGACTCTCGTTTAAACGGCAAACTTCTATAAAACACTTAATATATATATGTCAGAAAATCATTTTTGTAATTGATTTTTATGCTAATATTAACTTATGATTCGTCAGAACAGATCTAACAGTGAGCGCGTATCTAACATGTCAATCGACATTCTATAGCACCGTGTAGAGTTACTTGAACAAGATACCATTCGTTTCTCCGACGTTTTGTAAATACTAAATTCAACGTTTGTACTTTTTTTTTTAACTAAAATCACATCTATTACAAGTATTATTTGCGTTTGAGTTTTAAATATGGCAGTTACTTTCCACATGTTAACGTACATATTTGAAAAGAAACACTTTTTTTTCGTACCTTACTTAGTAACTAGATTCATTTCAAATCGTATAGAGTTTAGCTTCAGAATAGCTCTCAGAGACAGGCCTTGTGTTTGGAGATTATAAGTATGTTGTAATGGCTGACGACGGAATTAGGGGTCGAGATTGCGAGGGTGTCCCGCGCCGTCCCGCGACCCCTGCGCCGAAACACGGCGGGCATCGATTGCACCGAGATGCAGTAAAGCGATGCACAAATTTATGCCAATTCAGATCTTCTAAGCTCATTGAGATATTGGGTGATGGAATTATTTAAACTCTTTTCCAGAAGAAGCTAAGGATAATGAATGTTCTTTATTTGTGTAGACTGGATTTATAGAAACATTAACTGATAGTTTCATAGCTTAGGTCATTACTTAAAGATCTGTCTATTGTACTTTCTATTTGCTAAAAAAATGAATTCAATTGTTTTTAAATTTTGGTCATTCAAATAAGTAAATTTTTACAAGATAAGTACTTAATTATAGATTCAATATAAATTATGCCTTTAAACTATTAAAACTTTCGTGAGACATTTCACTATACTACTTATAAAACGGCTTAACTCACGTGTAAATCGGTGT
>JAODUI010000028.1:2459895-2486433 GCA_027563995.1 Papilio gigon
AAAAGTTCCTGTAAACTTTATAAAATCAGTATCTCACATAAATTTTAGTTTACCATGGATATAAAAGTGCGTTTTCATTCCCCAACCCCCGTCCCCAGCCCCCCCTATTTAAGTTTATTGAACCGTATCGCGACCCCCTGAAATTTTAACAAACGAGCGACGCCCTGCTGTAATTAGTGATAATCAGGAAGAAGAATTTTTAGTCCCTTTTGTAAAATTTAACGAGTTTCAGACGTTTTTTTTAAGTTAACTAAGTATTAAAGATACGACATAATATACAAACTACATTTCATTCTTACATAGGTTTGAAAATTGATTCCTTTATTTTAATTAAATAATTTTGCAATACATGTCTATATGATTTCGTAGCGATATTTCGGTATCTATCTATAATATTGAATCTCTGTAAAAGACAACAAAAAACATTGAGGACAAGAATTCAAATATAGAACGAATAAATTCGTGATATATTGCGTAGGACCTACATCCTCACTCCACCGCAAGTACGCCTACGTTTAACACTCCCTTGACAAATTTACGTCTAAATCAAATACGTTTGTAGCGACGAAGGTTGTCAAATTGATGTTTAATTAACTCATTGCTTGATTCCTGTCGCTGTGAGATCAAAGCGCTTTGATGTTTTCGGGGTCAGGGCTTTTCACGGCCCGTCGTCGGGGGAACGGCGCCTGTTTAACGGTTTGGCAAACGGCAAACGGCAATCATTACTTTATATAGCGTCGCTACAGCGTTTGGGGTTATCCTGTTATTGAAGAGACGCGCTGTGTAAATATACAAGAATCTTCCTTTAACACGTTCAATGCTGCCGACTCGCACACTTCATAAAATAAAGTTGTACTTGGGTTTCTTTAAAAAATATTTGTTGTAACTAAATTACGATGATTTCTGTTTTGGTTATTTATATATTCATATTTATATTATTTTGAGCACTAAAAGACCCCTCGTTGCTATTATGAATTCTGTTGTTATTTCAATAAATAAAAAAAACCCATAGCGGATGATAGCAGCGGCAACCGTATTCAATTAGCCACAAATATTGGGTTAGTAATGAAATTATTTAAATATTTTTTTATCTACAATACTCTCTTATTCTGGTAATATATTTATAAAATAAAACAAATTAATGCTTAGTAATGCATTACGTAATTACCTTTAATCTTGAAAATAAAAGTAATGTGAACAATAATTGCAACATGGGGAGCAAACAATAGACGAGGCATTTCCATTAATTCCTGAATTCTTGAGTGATAGGGTGAAATTTCCTCGAGGTGTCAATTTAATGGGAGGCTGTTTGTGTATTTTGTACCAGCGCACGCTCGCTCGGGCGCTCCGATCACTGCTTTCGGAGATAAATAGTTTCATTATGGCCGGCTTTTGGTGTTCTACGAGGTTTTTATTGTAGTATATATAAAAAACACATAATTAACTTAATATTTTAGAATTATCATTTTGCTTACTTAGACACGTCTTGAAATACAAAAAGTTTTTTAGTCTCGGCATATACTGTAGGATATATACATCAGACTATGTACTATAATTTACGTTTTATAATAAATAGGAACATAATTATGACATTAAAAAAAATAATCTAAGTTTTTTAAATGGTCTATTGTTCAATTTAGCTAATATTTTTATGAAACCAAATTTGAAAATCAACTAACAATTATCGGTTTCATGTGATGGTTTTGGTTATTCTATCCACAAATAAAGGAGAAGCATACCAGACGGAGTCATTATTTTGCCAACAGATGGCAGCACAATCGATTACGGCCCGTGTTGGGAGCGAGAGGTGCAATTTGCGAGCCGATCACCCGTGAAATCTACTGAAATGAATAAAACTATCCAAGAAAAGTACACTTGAATAGTTCGATTTTTGTCTCATTTCTCAGACGAATCGTTCGAGATGAAGGTTGATTCTATAACTGTCTGCAATCGAGTTAGTGCACGTATTTAATCTTACTGTCTTACTTAACTTATTAAAGCGTAAGAAAGGATGGATGGATTAATGTTTGTAATCACATAACTCTAAAACGGCTGAACCGATCCCGATGCAATTTTGAATAAGAATACATTATAACCTGGTATGCTAATTACTAATCTACTATTTTTTTAATCTGCGCGGATAAAGTCGAGAATGTCACTTGTTTTAGTACAACATTTTGAACAAGAAGCTTGTCAATTATTTATTCGATTTTCGAAAAAAAAAAAGCGATTAGACTTTGTTTCCGCTTGTCTTAATACTTTAAATTTATAATCTTTAGTCGTTAGATTATCTAAGGAAGATTTTAAACATTGAACTATGTTTTGCCGCAGGCTAGTACAGTAAGATTTCATCTTAAACTTCCCAATTAACTCACTCTACCTCAACTAAATCACGTATCTCTTGAAACCACCCTCTGAAACGGAGCAATTACTTAGCTAACATTACAAAGAACAAATAAATGCTCACTTCTTAAATCGACTCACGCAACTTCCGTCGATAAATAATTAAAAACCCATCACGGACACCTTTCAAAAAGCCGCCCACTAATACGAGGCATTATTCCCTTGATCAGATCCTAGTGAGTTGGGGTCCTACTCGCTTGAAGCAGAGCGGATTTTATAGATATTTAAAAATGTACTTTTATTACACCAACGTTTTGTTATTACTTAAATGTGCTTTAGGATTTAAATATCCACACTTGATATATATAGATATGTTTTTAATTTCATTAGTATTCATGTGCCACTGTTAAATTGATCTTGTTGACTCTACTGCTGGAGTCTCTTTCCAATAGTGCCTTTTATTCTATGGCAGTCTTATTCACATCCCGCCATCTGTTGTCATTGGTGAAAATGCCACCCTTTTTGTACATTGTTTGCGACGTATCTTAGATAAGGGTATGAAAAATCTATCCGCTTGTAATGACGCCGCACCTTTAATCCTAATTGGATAGAATGGACCCCGGAGGTGTACGGTAGTACGCTTAATTGAAACACAGACATTGGGTAGGTCTGCGCGGCGCAGCGTGGACTGGAGGAGTATCATGCTTGCGGACGGGACGTACATATGTATCTTTATATCCAATACACGTTCCTGTGTGATACCGATATATTATTCCTGTCTTGAATTCTAAGGATTTATTTAGGAAATATTTTATGTTACGTTCAATATCTCTCAGTACCTCATTCTTGAAGGCCGCATTGGTTGTTCTGCAGATGTCTATCAAGTAATGTTCAGCCGCTCGTTTACCTCTTTCACTTACAAAATAGATGCAGAAAACAAATGTAATACAAATATTATTTGTTTTCGCAGGCCGGTTAATGGCTCATACTAACATCTATTCTCGTTAAGATCAATAAATAGATTCTAAGCACCCTTTACAAAAGAATTTTTCATGTCTAAATTGTATATATAGTATAAAATTTCATAAAGTTCGATATAGGAAACTCCAATACCAAAAAATATGTAAATTGTTAAAGTACTAAATAACTAAGACAGCTGTTAACATATGAGTACATACGAGAACATTTTGCGTAAACCTCATTTTCAAAGTTTGGTATGAATATTTGCAAGCTTCATCAGTGCGGGCACCACTTAATCGCTCGGTGACACAACTCGACAAGTCCATTAAACTAAAGTTTAAAGTTCGCTGTCGCCGAGCCGCCGAGCCGCCGAGCCTCCTCCTCACGCATTACACGAGCGCTGCTAACTTGAATTATGCGGAACATTGTTACTGCGATAGTTCTAACTTGGTATATGCTGGTAAAGTACGATAATATTAATAAGCATTTATAATAACAATTTCATCTGTTGCGGGAAAGACCACTTACGCGCGTTTCGCGTTTCGTCTCTGTGTGCGTGTCGGAGTGGCTTCTCTATGTGAAGGAAAAGATAATATTCCAATACTGATCAGCTAACGAGTATAAACAAATTGCTTATTAAGTGAATTAACCAGCTAAAATATATAAAAATAGCATCATAAAACTATTGCAAAAATTGACTGTCGATTTAACAGCATTTGTTTTGCATTTTTTTAACATTATTTTTTATGGTGGACTTAATGAAGATTTAATTCATGTCATATTAAAAGCATAACATTAGATTGATTTGAGTTTACTATATCATAATGATATATACAAGGACAACAGTTTCGATGGACAACAGAGACAGGACAAACGCAATACAGCAGGACACGACGACAAACATTTCTGATTTGATTTCAATTGAATCTATTGAACCGCGACTCAACGCGCCGGTGTTCGGTCTATACATAGGCGATCTATCAATTTACTTGTACCATTTGCAGCCTTTTGTTTTGCCTTGATTTATACAATATAGATCTACACAAAAAAATAATTACACTCTTATTCATTAAATCAAAACGTTCAATTGTTTATATGTATTGAATGTCTATTTAAATTCACTAAACATACTTGATTTTTTTTTCTTCATAGAATGTATACCTTTAGTTGAGTATGAACTCGAAACAAAGTAGAATCAGCGGAGTTGAAGCTGTAAGTAACGGCGAAAAGGAAACTACAAACAGACCAATATATTTAACAACCCAACCGTTTGTCAAATGAAATACCCATTGGATTTAATTTGTCGCGTATTTACATAATAAATGAACGCCTCCGCCTCGGTGCGGTGTAATCCGGTTTAAACCGGCTTAAATCCGGTTTTATCCATCATTGAGAGCGACTTGATTCTCGATCGGGACACAATTTGCATGTAATTTTGTGTTAAGACGTTAATCGTCGGGGATACAGCAATTTGTATACAGATTAGAATTACTCCAGGAACACCGCGCTATGTACAAATGATCACAAGTACAAGATATCAATATATCGCTTCAAAAAGCTTTGTACCGAGTATATTGTATGTGTTACATTTTCCGATTGTACATGATCAATATTGTGGAGTAACCGTAGTTGCCATATTTAGCTGTACTGTAATGCAATTATTATTTCCATAACTTCAATTTTAATCGCCATTACGCTACTGCTAATAGCTTCCAATTCAATATCCATTAACAACGATTAACACCCAATGAAGTTAATATTATATATTTTATCGAGAACAATTTTGATAATTTTAATATCCAATGTATATTGTGACTATAATCCCAACAGATATAAATATTTTTTGGATTATATAAAAAAACCGAATTTAACCAAAATGTAATCTATTAGTACCTACTAGCGAGTTTGTAGAACATAGTACTAATTAATAAAACAAAGGTAGGCAAGCCTTTTTTGTTGTTTTTAAGATTACTTACATGTTAATAAACAACTTGCGAATTGAAGAAATTCCAACATAACACTCCTACTGTATATCGTACTTTTATAGATAATAAGATGTAACACAATTTTGTTTGGTTAAGAACGAAAAATAATGAGTTATTACAACAATGGAGTAACATTTAATTATTGAACATTTATCATAAAATATTTATGACCTGACATATTTTATGTATTGTATAGAACAATAACGATATCTGACCCGATGGGCTCGTGATGTTTAAAGCTTCTTGCTCACTAGCGCCGCCATGTCTATTTCAAAGAAGTATGTAAATATCCTTTTAAGACTGTACATTAAGTTTTTACTTATTTTATTTAATATAAGAAGAGGGCGAAGGTGCTGTGGAAAGGTGATCATACAAGCCAATAGACATCTGCAATACCAATGGAACCATAGATGAATTGCCGGCCTCCAAATATTAATATATTAAAAAAATAATTTCGGACAGCACTAACAATGATTACAGAGCCTCTTACCAGTCTAGATAAGCTTGTAACACTGCACTGAAGTGGTAAAGCGATAATGAAATATCTCATGAAACTTGTAAACAATAATAGCAGTGTCGTTAAATCTTCATCAAGTGTTGGTTCGCTTCCCGGTCGGCAGTACCCCAGATTCAATTTAACTTTAACCAACTCCTCGTAAACAACACTATTATTATATCGTCAAGGCAATTTCAACTAAATATTTAAGTATATAAGAGTTATTTTACTTTGGCTAATAATATTGCGGAAATTACGAAATAATCTTTTGTATAGGCGAATTTAGGCAAACATCTAACTTGACATGAGCCTTCGGGGACTTAAAAGAATTTTTTCATGCTTTAATTTCAGATTGGTAGGCATCTATAATTGAGATTTGTGATTCTACAGTGGTCCTATTGTAGTGCAATTATATTTTATACGCTTAGTAAAATTTCACTATACAATTTGTAGATATGATATCTATATATAGCAAACTATAGTTAATAAAATACTTTGGTTGGTGATATCTAAAAAAGTTTAGGAATTGGAAATGACGTAAGAAAAGAAACAGTTACAGTACCATATGGATCTTGAGACATTGTTTTGATATTAACAAGGGGGCGTTAGTGTGCCATCGTAATTTAGCTTAACTAATACTCACCGGGTAGATAACTATGTTGGTCTTTAACAAGACTGACTTTTACGCGAAAACACCCACAGATAATTAACAAAATCAATAATTTCAGACAGTTTCTAGTGCTTTCACCAACACATTGAAGGTATATCTAGTGAATTAAAAATGTATTTTAGAATACAAAATATTTAGTATTGTTCAAAGTATTTCTCCAAAAGTATTCAAGTGAATATTTATTACACAACAATGTCTATTGTAATAATATCTTATTGTGAAATTCCAAGATATTTGTACGAAGACAAATTTTATTATTGTGAACAACGTTGATGTAATTTGATACGGTTGAGTGTCTGTTACGAAATGGCTGGTGACCTAGCAACGTTTGATCTCATCTTGAACGAAGGTTGAGATTTTGGGGCCACGAAAATAATTTTATTCAATAACAAGACGTAATATATTGATACTAAGAATTGAGATAAATTACTTGGGAAAACATATCTTTGGATAAATATAGAGACATACTTGTATGCCTTACAATATGTTCAAGAGTAAACGTACCTTATAAAAGTCTCGTTACCCGCTTCTTTCGTAGCCCATCCTAAAAGCTCCAGACGTCCTTTGTTTAAAGTGACGTCAATACTGAGTCAGTAAGGCATCGATTACACTCCATGTTACGATGTTTTCGACAGACAACTATAAATCTGTCTTGAGTCAAATATATAAATGTATTGTGTTGTAAATATAGAAATAAACGAAGCACAGTCCTTGCGTTGCTGATAAGGTAAAAATATTAATAATGTGGTAACTAGGAATTTTAAATTTACTATTAAACTTTTATAGAGCATCTAACTTTAATAAAAATCTATTTAGTAGTTTAGCCTCGCAAAGGGGATCAATGTTTAAAATTTATTATTACTTGAATTAAAAATTTAGTTACCCAGTTGTTTTCTTGTAGAAGAAAAAAAATCGTATTGTTGCATTTGTTGAAGAAAGTAAACACAAAAACATTGTTTATTTCGTTTCTTATGTGTATCGTAAAATATAAACTTTAGTAAGCGTAACGCTTCAGAGTTCAGTTGCGTTTTTAAATTCATGCCTGTAGTTCCGCCGTGAGTTGCATTTTACGACGCTGCCTGCACCGACTCGGCTGTGGTCGATAGTAAACTTTACACCGCGACTGCACAACCTAAAAGTTAAAATGAACATCGCCTCTACTTTCTCTAAACATAAATAGTTACATCAGAAACGTAACTTAATAGAAAAAAAAAATATCAAAAGTGTTCTATTTTTCATCGTCGGCTACGGCGTAGTCGTTCTACGGCGGCTGTAATACCGCAGTCAGTGACAAATGCACAATGACTTCCCTATTAGATGCTAACCGAGATTGATAGCTAAAAGGGACTGCACTCATAAATTCTACTAGATGTAATTTGACCACAGTGTGAACCAGTCTTTATTCTTTACACCTTCCATTGTGTTTTATATAAACAAAATTAAACTTTTCTTATAGATGTTTTTCTACTGGAAGACATATATTACAAGAAATTAACGATAATATATTTGTGCATATGTATTCAATGGAAACCTACAATTACAGTATATTTACATCGCTGTTTTGATGCTCAAAGTCGTCGTCTAGTCAGATTTATAAATATTGCATGTCCTTCTTGTAGGAGACAATCGTGTCTGACGAGCTTCGGACGTGTGTTGAAGGTTTAAAAAACAACACGATCTTTAGAAATGTAATTCCTAGTGAGCTTGAAAAAGTTTGTGATTGAATATGGTAGTCGAATTGTGGGATTCGAACCCACCACTGCTAGATCGGCAGTCCGTATCCGTAACCATTGGGCTATTGGCGCTTGTAAGTGTTATGTTCTTATTTTAAATCATCGCAATATACGTGATGACGTAATTACAAATGTATGTTTAAAGGGACATAATTTATAAAAGAAATATAATTCTCGAAGAGCAGCTGGGTTACGACGAACGTTATTAATCTTTTATTATCAGTCAAATATAACAGAATGGGTGAGGAGAATCATTCCAACCATTTATCGCACGGAATTCACAGTATTTTTACCCGAAATGGTTATCTATTGAAACACGTTTATACAAAAAGCAACCTTGACGTAGCAGTATTAAGGTGTACAATCATTTGAATTATTTTATTCGAGTGATTTTCCATCGATTAGAAAATGAACATTTACGGCATGTGTTACAGGAAGGTGAGCAAAAATCACGATAACTTGGATAATGCAGAGGGTTTTTTGGACTCCGTCCTTTTTTATTTGATCCCTTAAATCAATAAAGAACAGAAATATCTATGGTTATTCACTGATCATCGACAAAATATATTAATTTGGTATTCATATTTTTCCAAAAAAATATGTTCAATTTTTACATTTTGGAAATAATAATATCTAAAGTCTAATATATAGAAATCTTACTAGTATTATAAGCGTGAATGTTTATGTGGATGGATGGATGGATGCTTTTGTTACATATCTCTAGGAAAGCTGAAAGAAAAAATACCCAAGAAGAAGGCATAGGTTTGTATGTTTTAATTTTCTGCGAACGAAGTCGCTGGTAATAACTAGAAATCTATTTTTTTTCAGATTTTAATTGACCTACATAAATATTTCACAGCGTTGTCGAACTTTCAAATACTAATTAATTAACGCTTGGAATTTTAACGAACAGAAACAAAATAAAAGGAAACAAGCTAAACAAACAAGTCGACTAACAAATTCCCTAACTCCAACATTTTAATTGTCAACTTCGGCGCGAGTCGTGTTTGTTCTGTAACAATTATACTCGAAGGCTATAATGAAATATTGTTTGTGAACTGAAACACGCGCCCGGCGCTTTGTTACAGCGGGATTTCGATTCCCGCTGCTGTTATCTTCAACGTCCATTCTTGGAGTACGCTATACAATATTGCGACAATGACATAGTATTGTAACTTTATAGTGAACTGCTTTTGCTTTTAAATTATTTTAACTTACTAGTTTAAAGCTAGATTGAAGTTTCATCACATCTTTTGGGATTTTTTTTCAATTTTTAGATTGAACTTTTCTGATTTTTTTAAAAAAATATCAACAGATTTCTGTTAATTTAATCAAATTTCTTTTACCATTTCAACTAAACTCTAGGCTTGTGCTATAATATGATTTACGACAATAGTCCAATAGCGGAGTTCGAACTCCAGACCACATGATCGGATATTACCCTTAACTATTAAGCCATTGACGCTTCAATTTTATAGTGGGAGTAATTATATAGTGGAAGTCTTTAACTTTATTAATTAAGAATTGCAAATAACGTATGTTTGCATAGTTTACTTTAAAAATGAGATTTCATTAGGTATCGTCACATCATCACAAATTTGATAAGTATTTTTTTGTGCTCATTTTTCACACCATGTTATCGATGGGACTAATCAATCAGAAACTTAGCGGCCACAAGCGATTTAATGGATCGTTAAATACGCTGTTTCCCGCACATAACGATTTTTTCGTCCATTAGAAAATTAAAAGAAAAAAATCTAAGACGATCGCCGTTTCATCTTTAAATATATGGGACCGCTATGTACTAATTCTAGCGGTAAGTATCGATCGCCTGTCAGTAAGTATTGGGCAATCAGAAATTTCGTTACTTACAGTCTGCAGTTTGCAATCGCCGCTCAATTTTTTGGACTGCTGACCGCAAATCGGTATTTTTAGTTTTAAAAATAATTTCTTTGGTTAAGTAAAATATAGGTATGTTAGAGCTAGTATAATTATAAAGCGACATAAGTATCTGTATATCGTTAGAATAAAATTACGTAAGTATACTACTTATAAAACGGCTTAACTCACGTGTAAATCGGTGTCAGTACCGACTAGTTTCGAGCCCATCGGGGGCCGTTAAGCCGTTTTATAAGTAGTATAAATTATGCCTTCTCCATAATTTCATTATTGTTTGTTAACACTGCTGCCGCGGCACATCCAGTGTTGAGGCCTTACAGATATTGATCGGAACACGAGAGGGGAACTTGTGAGAGAGGTCAGGTAGCGTGATAAAATATCCTATTGTTTCATTAATTTTTTTACGTAACTTTAAAACTAAACTAAAAATAAATTAAAACAAAACTCAGTTTAATTCGTTAGGTAAGTTCGGTATAGGGGTGTTTATTTAAATAATTAATGACCACTTTGTACTATGACTGTCCACCACACGCACAGTTTAATGCAGTGCTTAAATGTGTAGATTTGGAACAGACTATGTATTTCCTATAGTGTCCATAATACGGCTGTGTTAAAGAATAGGTCGTTGGTATGTGGGTATTATACACCTCTATACCTGAACATATAATTTGTTTTTATATTAAAAATTAGTAGATTTTTATTACTTTCCCAATATTTCTTGTAATCATTTCAGGTAAGCTTGAAAAAGCTTGTGTTAGGATATGGTTCACGACAATAGTCGAATAGTGAGATTCGAACTCGAGACCGCTGGAGCGGTAGTCCTTACCCATAACCATTAGACTGTTGGCGCTTCATAATATAATAAAATAATAATTTGATGAATATCTTTCATAAAACAAGTTAATTTTATTCACATGACCTGAATACGTGACCTGAATTTAATCATTGTTGTGAAGAAAATAGAACAAGCGGTTCTTGACTGAATAAGTTTATTAATAAGTATTACATATGTGTTATTTATTTATTACATATCAATCGATACAAATCCTTTAATTGAAACGCACAATCATCAGACGAAAGCAGAATAACTTCTACTTGACGCCGTCTTCTGTGTGATCGTGGTATTACAACGGTTCAGCGCGCCAGTCACCAACGGACGTTGCGAGATGCACTGTTAAAATTTACTTCGACAATAGATAGGAGAATGAAATGGTACGGTTAGTGCATAGTTATAAATATTCTAAATTCATAGTTTTACCAAAGTTCACAACGACCCACCCTTTTCATTATTTACACGTAGGGTTGGTAAACAAGGGAGCAAGTAACAAGCGTCTACCCCAAATATCAACCTGAGCTTTTGCGCTGTGCTTTTTGTTAATTACCAACTAAGCTTAAATGAGAGAGGGAGGTGCAACCTTTAACCGTCTGCGTTTATAATGTATAAAAAACTATGTATACTTTAAAAGGCCACTCCGTGTTTTGCACTTGTATCCCGACATAGCAATAAAAATCTTATACCTATATTTGTTACGGATATCATATAAATTTAAATAGTTTTAGATACCACACGTTATAATTATTAATAAGTAAAACAGTTGTGATGTTTGTTCGTATTGCGAGATACAATAATGACTAACCTTCTCAAAGAAACCGCAAACTGCAACGCTATAAAGTAGCAACAAATCACAGACCACAATTAAAACATTAGAAATCTCTATAGTAGTGTAATTGTGGACATATCCAGGTCAGGAAGCACAAGTGACCATCCCTAACGGGAGACTGTAAAGTGTTACATTGGAACATCTCCGCGAAATGACTAGAATGGTGAGAGTCAGTTCTTATACGGATGCAGCCTAGTGGCCAGTTGCCGCGATCACATCGTATATGGCGAATCGGCACAAATTAACATGACATTTTCAAATATTTTCCCTCGATTAAAACGTTCCGATAAATATCTTCAATCGATTCAATCTAGATTGATGACCATCATGAAGAACTAACAAACGTTTAAATTAAACGAAAACGAAAATAAATCGTTACTCTTTGTTTTACTTACATTATTCTTTTTCAATTATAAAGAGATTAGAATCGTTTAGAAACATATATCGCCAAAATCAAGATGTAGATAATGCGTAATTAATCATTCATTTTAGACATTATATTACTGCCACTAGTTTCTTATGATAGTAAATTTCAGGACATTTATTTCGTTAGTAAATCACCAAAATCATTGAACTGAACCATATAGATGTAGAGGATAGGCGACATTATGCAGGGAGACGCGCGGGCAAATAATATTAAACGTCAATTGTGAGGGCCCGCATGGCGCACGGCGTACTGGAGATATAAATACACAGTGCTATAGACCTACAGTGTAGGCGACGTATTCATAAGATCACGCACCGCCTTTATATCAATATACTCTCAAATATTTGTACATGGTTGTCAAATCTATAGATGTTCTAAATATTAATAATTAGGCCCTTTGAAAACGGAAAAGTTTGGCAACGTCTTATACCTGAAATTGTCATTCGTTTTGTTATAAAACATTTAGATTTCAAACACATATTTTAATGTAAATTATTAGGTATACGTGGGAAATGAGCTTTTTTTAAACAAGTTTAAAACACTTTAAAAAGGTGTTTTTTTTAATTGTGAACAAACATAGTTAACTAATAAAATCTATGACTTGAGTCTCATTAAAGCATACAAAAGTCGTCAGTTACCCAATAGTTTATATATTTAATATAAATAATAATATTTTATTAGATATTTTTTTACAAGAAGCAACCCTAAATGTTCGACATTCAATACAAACTTAAATAAGGCCAATAAAACTCGAGTCTGCATTCACAATATCGATGGCCGTGTTCGTTGAATTCAGAGCGGCACATTTTCTATTCAAGCAAATAGAACACGCATTACATAACACCAAAAAACATTTACTATTTTTTATCTATCCCACCTTAATACAATTACTGCTACTTCGAAAGCCGTTTAATGGTTCTTAAGGGCGTAACTTACTATATGAGAATTTGAGAAATATACACTAAGGAACTGATTGAGTAACCTTTAAGGATCTAAGTTTAGTTACACACAACAAGTACTTAGTATAACTAAGTTGTGTTAATTAGTATCACTATCATTCAAAGATGTTATTTTTTATTTTGTGTGGATTTTGTCTAAAGTCCTCCGTGCTAAAGTTTTCCAATTTTAGACACAAATTTTCGAGCGCCATCTATTAGTGACAGTTGTCATCTCTACTACATTGTAGTTTCTGGAAGATTTCTTAGCGGTGCCTAAAAATTTCGTGAGATGTCGCTACAGAACAGATGCAGCATTCTTAAGTGCTAATTATGTTAATTCCCTTCTAATTTTGGATCTAAAAGACTTATGTCGTATTATACGGGAATGTATAAGAAGCATCAGTACGTCGAAGTCCGATTTAGATACTAAAATAAACAAAACCAAATCAATCCCAAGAAGTTTATTTGCTTGGAAATTTTAAACATTCAAGAAGATCTTATTCCTATACACAATCTCGCCTAAACAAATAAATAGTATACGAGTATATAATCGAAAAACATTAATCTAGTATCACTATTTATTTAAAACCGGTACAAGTAAAATATTCAATAATATTAAATCTATACGTAAAATACGAAGCATTCAACAAACATTTGGTATGCGCTCAATCCGACTTAATTATAATAGATATTAAATACGTATAAAATATTTATTAACGGTATGAAAAATGTATTCAATTGATTTTAATTTCAAAAGTGTTTTAGACAAAGTTATAATAACCTACTAGCGCCATCTGTCAACGTAAAAAAGATCTTTAACTGTAGCTGTCGTGTTTAACTCATTTTCAATGCTTTTTTAGATTTCATATTTTGTAATACATATTCTGACAGAATTAACCGCGACAGCAGCGCCTCTCTTGCTGATCCAGATAAACTTGTCGTTCTAAGGTCACAATAAATGTCTTATACCAATTTCTAGTGCTTTCTGCCCTAATATTTGTAGTAACATATTGTTGTCTCTCTCTTCCTTTCTGTTGAAAAACAGGGACAGCGATATGTTTTTTCCTTCGGCATCGGCTATAAACATGCGAATGCGAAGTTAATATTGTATTACAAAAAAAATAACAAAAATAACTTGATCTCCAACGAAATGTTATTTACTTCATTGTTATGTAAATAGTAGTTACCTTATGAAACTAATTTATCTTATATATATATTAAAAATTGAATATTAAATACAACTAATTTAAGGTACAATAAAACTTGTTACTACTACTATAGGACATGAATTATCAAATCATTGTGTTCTGTAGTCTATTGCAAAATAAAACATCGAAATACGTATGGGCAATTTTACCAACTTTTATCGCCGAAAAAGCAAAACGTGTACATGACTCATAGTGAAATATGACTTAGGTTTTGAATAATTGGTATATTTAAATTAAATAATTATTAAATAATTATAAAAGTTCAGTGTTCGGTAACAAAAACAAATCGAAGTGAAGTTCAGATTAGATTCTTTTCGGTACGTATTCGGTACACTAGTACCTGATAATTTACGCGGCCGTGGGACTGTATTTAAATAGTTGCCATGTCACATTATTCTAAGCTACATTTTATTATAAAAATAACAAATTTACTTACACAAATTGAGTAAAATATTTATAAAATGTTAAAATCAATTTTTACGAGCGATTGTGTTACTTATTTTTCACGTGTCACTGAAAGCGGTGGTCCGCATACTGTGGAAGGCATTGGAAAAGGCCTATATCCAACAGTGGGCAATCAAGGGCTGATGATGATGATGATGATGACTGAACATCGAAATTTGAGCAATATCTTACACATCAACGTAATTTACACACAAAAGCAACAGTTGTCGAGCAAAATTTCAAGATGTAAGCAAGTTCGTTATATTAAAAAAAATCTTTATAAAAAAGATTTACAAGTACTATAGTAGAAAATGTAGAAAAGAATATATTTGTTGCATTAAAAATAGTATAAAAAACACTTATTATTAGTAAACAAAGCAAATGTCAGAATGAAATCTCTTTTCGATTAATTTATTGTTTTTAATATTAGTAGACTTTTGTTAATTTACTAATATTTCTTGTAAACATTCCTGGTAAGCTTGAATAATTTTGTGTTAAGTTCACGACAGTAGTCGATAGTGGGATTCGAACCCACTAATGCTATCGGTAGTCCGTACCAATAACCATTAGGCTATTGGAGCTTCACTTTCTTTCTTAATCCTGTTTGATTGAAAGCTTATTAAATAAACAGAGAGACGTGAGATAATTGCCTTATGGATATTTGAGTTTCTTTAGTTATTTCGTGAGAATAAAGATAGCCAATACTGTATAGTTATGAGAGAAAATGTTTTTTACTAGAAATGTTTTCGAATTTACAATTTTCGGCGTAGACTGTAGTTTGCCTATTGGTTTGATTATAATATCGAAATTCTTGTTTACATCGAAATGAATTTTGTAATTTTCTTTATATTATTATTTAGCCATATAAGAATTTGACTTTAGCATATTAGTATTCGTTATAGTTGAAATAAAATCGAAGTTATTGGACGTTATAACTACTTAGACAAACGTCTCCTAAATAACTTACGTCGCATTAATATTGGTGTCACATAAACTTTTGGACTCTATTACATAAGCTCCTACGTCATAGAACTTTGGTGTCATTTTTTTCTACAGCTACGGGTTCCACTACACCGTTACAATATTAAAAAAGTTTATCCAAAATACTGACACTAGATTTTTTTTTTCGCAAAAATATCGCTACAAAAATTTTATAAAATCTGAATCAGACTATGTCACAAAGTATATCATTATCGTATAATAAATTTATTTTAGTGTCTTTAAAAACAAAATGTATCTCAAAAAATTTAGTTTAGGTCGATTACATTGTTCCCGCTGTATAAATGACAATTTTTGAGTTACTCATGATGTAAAAAATTACTCACAAAACGATAAATGATGTTTATTCAATATAAGATTTAGGCGTGTTGTTTAGTACTTGAATTGATTGTTTTTATTTGTATTGATTTGTAATTATACAATTATTCTGAATGTTAATACATTTTACAAAAACGTGCCAAAACAATCGAAATATATTTTTTGCATTATATTTTCGTGCACAAGCAACCAATTGTTATAGATTCTTTTATATTTAATATGTACTTAATTTATTAACAATAGACTCATGAAATTAAAGCTTTGATCTTGAGATATACATATTTTTTACATCGTGAGTATTTCAAAATTGTTGATAAAATATTGTATATCATTGATAAAAATTAATAAACAAAAAAAAATAGCAAAAAGTGAGGATAGATAATAAAATGTAACCTATTGGAAGACATTCATTTTGAATCTGTACGCGTGAAGTAATTCTACAAGTGTTTAGAAACTTTATATGGAATGTGGATACCTACATACATTCTAGTTAACTTACTTCTAAGCGAGATGACAATGAACACAGGACCTTAAAACTACTAAAATAAGATTCTAACTCGCTCAACAATGTTTAAAAAACTACAAGTAAAAATAACACATCTACACGCTAAAAATGATATAAACCAACCCGTCTAATAATGAAATACTGTTACGATACAAACAACAGAGTTCCGATAATAAATTTAAGCGTCAATAAAGCTAGAAATAAATAACACTTTAAAATATCTAAATGTTATAACTTAACATTACAGCAGTCAACTTTAAAATAACATGGCGGCGAGGTGCACTAGAGACAAGGAAGTGCACACAATATAACTTCTAGATGATTCCAATTCATTATAGTCTAAGGTTACAAATTTGGGCGTCGTCTTATCAATTTTAATGTAGTCTTAAATTCAAAAGATGAAATGTTATATTACTAAAGATTACAATATGAAAACGTAGCGTTAAGAAACTTTGCAATATTTAAAAAAAACTCAACTGTACATTGATACTATATTTGTACGTATAATTATTTGATTATTTGAAACAAATAATTTTATAAAATCACTACAGGTGAATTTGTTTATGTATTACGAGTATACGATTTAATATTAGACGTTAAAATGGTTTCGATCTTTCAATTTTTAAAATGTTAATGAAAACTATGGCATATGGCACTTAATATACGTGTGACAATTTATTTCACATCAATGGTTACTCTACTATCAATGTATCCCCAACACTGCTACGCTATTTTTAATTTTGACCTCAGAACCATTGTCTTTGCTGTTTTAATTCACTCAGAACCTGACCACCTTTCGCTACATATAAGCTGGTTTCATCTTGTAAGCCCGTTTCCAAATCTCGCACAAGCAAACCGTAGAATGGAAGCGATAGAAGATCGCCAGCGGCATCGATACATGCGTTATTATAGTCCAAGCCCAAAGACCGTAGAAATGCAATTGAACTGGATGTGACTCGGCTCTTGATTTTTCTAGGGTATTTATAGCCCACATTGCTAAGTTAGTTACTAGCAGGAACGTAACTATTTCTCTTCCAGGTTTCTTTCGCAATTGCTCCGGTGTTTTTGCCGATCTTCGACTCGCGTCTAGAATAAACATTGTCTGGCATGTCGTTTGCACTAGAGACGATAGAGCGGTTATTAATATCAGTATTGTGTTCTTTTCTATAGTGAAATGTCCTCCGATTATAGTAAATGTTCCGTAGATAAACATCCCAGTTTGCGCACCGACCAGCAAAATGTTATCCAACTCCAGATTGCGATTTCCGTCGTACTTCAGATTTCTGACACACACCATACCAGCTAAACTTGCAAACGTCGTCATTGCGTACAAAGCTAATTCACAAACATTCACTTCAACAACAGCTAACGTGGCGTATTCCTTCCTCGATATCAGAACGAAGAATAGTATAAGAGAAATTATTGTTAGAACCAATACTAGAATACCAAAAAATAATCCTTTGTGAGCCCTCGCGCAATCGACGCTATATAAATGTGGTGATTTCTTGTAAGCTAGTCCCTCGAGCAATCTAGCTTTCGCGATAGCGGCTGCTACATCTTTAGAGGGGTACTTTGAAATATTTTTCCACATGACGTATAAAATAGCTGCACATATAAGAGAATATTCGATCGTGCAAGGAAAGAGGAACGGTGATGCATCCTGTACCAGAGAGCCCATGATGTTCGTTCGACGACATTCAAAGATGTGATGTGGGCCTTTCAATCCTCGTGGTACGCGGAGGTGAGCGGCCGCGGGGTGCGACGGCGGTACTTCCGTCGCCAAAGACGCAAACGCCTTTTGGAACGCTGAAACGTTAAATAAAAAATGAACACAGAGTAGAAGTAAATGAGTTAGAATTTTCCTACACTAATTTATTAAAGAGGTAAAAATAAGCTAAGAAAATTAACCAACATTTTATAATCGCAGCGTAAAGCTCATAAATAATAAATAACTAACCCAACTATCTAAGTTCAGTATTATTCAGTACGCCAGGGTTATCGTTCCTCGGTTCCTGTAGAATTCTCTCGAGTATTTGGGTCAACATTCCTTCCGGGGTCAACAGATAGGAATGCAATCGACGTAACTTCGAAACTCCTTCACGAACCATTGGGAATTTCAATACGACGTTCATTTTCGTTCGATGCAAGAATAAAAATTGATTTTTTTATGCCACAAAATGTAGCAGGGTTAAATAAAAAAGGGTCAAGAGGGAATAAATTGGAACAAAGAACCGCACGGAAACAAATTACGTTGTAGGGCACTGCATAAAAAATGAGGTTAGCTCGTTTTACCGCAGTAATACAAAAAGTAAAGCGCACAAGCAAAGCGCTGTAAGTACACTTCCTACTGTTTGTTTTAACTTTACAATATCGCGTTTAATTTCCTATTTAAAAATGTTTATTTTAACTTATAAAGGAGTATAAAGTCTTTGTATATTTTAATCAAGGATAGGTTACTTGGAGGCGCTTTAGTTCACAAGTTTTCTTACATTAATCTAAAACAGAATTTTAAATTCGCGAAAGTTATTTTGGAAATTAGATAGCCTTATAAGGTACCAATCATCATCATCATCAGCCTAATGTAGTCCAAATTCATTCGGTCAATTGCAATATACCGTAGCTAAGCTTAAGTTACTATCCTGTAAAGCATATTACGTTAGAAAGAGATAGCAAATATAGTCTATTTCAGTTCCCACTTATTTTCGCTAATATCTTTATTTCGAATGCCATTTAACAAACAAACACATTAGTGTAAGCAACTAACTTTTAATTAAATCCATTTGGCGCGAAAGCTTTACGCCGTTCCCGCAATTTATGGTACGCAGTCACAAATAATTGAATTAAGCGAACACAAAGGGCATTATCGGGAAAATTCAACGAACGTAACTTTATATGTGTTAGCTTAGTGCGAATAGGAGCTACCTCATTCACTGACACGTCGCAGATAGGAACGAAGAGGGCTCATTGGACGTATGTGAATTCATTTGTGTGTTTTATTTTACAAGAACGAAGTCGTGTGAACGAGGTATTCGTATGTCTGAATTATCGTACACTTTATTTTGTATTCAAAAACAAAAGAATGTGTATATTTTTGAAATCAACTTTTAAGTTGATATCAAACGATACATTTAAATGTTCATGACATTCTAAACATATTCATATTATAAAAAAAATGAGTGGAAACTACATGTACTCAATTAATAAGTAACTACACTCGAGAGCTATGAATTCGGGTCACTTAAAAAATGTATGAATCTCGGAAACTAAGAATGCTAACTTAATGAAATAAACAGTGTTCAAAACATTATACTACTTAAATGTGTAATAGAAAATATAATACCCCTTAAATTAAGATATAACCGTTTATTTTATTAAGCTAGCATTCTTAGTTTCCACGAATTATAGGTTTCTTTAGGTGACCCGCATTCATTGCTATCGACTATATTGTATAGGTTGTTGAAAATTTTGACTATACTGTATATATTTAAGCAAATTAATAACAATAAATTTAGGTAAAATATACTACAGTAAAAGCTTTGTTAAAAGCGTGTATCACGCAAAACTCTAAACATGACTTTAGTCTATGAGAATTTCCTGTTAGTCAATTGTCGCTTGAGGAACGAAGTTGAAACGTCACGTTGCTATCGATTACCTGGCCGTTGGCCGCGTTTAATTTCAGAGTTTATATCTGTAACGCGGTTATTTTACTGCCTTAACATTGATACTATAATTAAAATTTTCCTTTAAACCATTTCGTAACTTTCGAGTTAACGATTGCCGAAATTTAGAATTTAAAGGCTTTCAATTCAAATTTAACCTTATTTTACTCCAAAAATTTTACACATAATTTAAATAGTGTTATAAATAGCTTATTAATTTTACAAGGATTTCTTAAAATGTTAATCGAAAGAGGAATAAAACACCATCATCATCAGACCTTGCGTGCTCACTACTGGAAATAGGCCTTCCATATTTTAAATTATTAATGGAATTTCATTCTAACAAGCATGTCAGTCCCATTTGTAAACTGTAATACATCATATTGCAACCCTTTGCTAAGTACATCCCCGACCTACGGCCTTAAAACAAATTTGCAACATTGTAGTCATTTTAAATCTTGGCAAAGAATCAAATCGAGGTGCCCTACCTGTGAAAACCTGTTGAACAAGTCCGGAAAATACTGAACCACTTTTTTCTTTAGATTTGCCGAACAGTTTTACATAATTATTTGTTTAAACATAATTTTATAAAATTAACATAAATGATAATAATTATTAAATCCTACGAGCGTTCAGAAACTTCGTCTCCACGTGTTTATATCTATTTTACTTTGTACGTCTTATTATCAATCTAAATCTAACAAGTCGTTTATAATCATGTCAATTATTTAGCTGCCTGGACTTACCGAGTCGATGCGACAGTCCTATGGTCTTGTTCTCAGGGTCGTAGAACGTCAGTATCTCGTGCTTGGTCTCCTGCACGAGCACGTTGAGCCACACGCTCAGGTTGGTGCCCACCATGTGCATCAGACCGAAGCGCGCTACAATTTTGTGCTTGTATACTTTCATCTGGAAATTGTAATCATATATCAATTAGAACCGCTCCAAGGCCCGCACCGAGGTAATGGACTGCTCAAAAAAGATGATTCCAACAAAATAAACTGTTGTGTGTGACGAAACTGGTGATGGCGGACCCTCTTCTTATCTCCCAATCCTAAAGAATAAGCTTAAATTTGTCCTCTGCTAATCAGAAATTGTCAACGTTGACGTTTTTAGCTATGTTTATTATTACTTAAATGTGTACACATGTAGACGTCTGTGTATAAAAAAAATGAATGCTGTGTAAATATTGTTAAAAGAACTGACTCTAAGCCTGAGCTTGATTCACTCAGTTATTTGTGTTAGTGTTGGTGATTTATGTTAGCTAACAAAAAAATCTAATTTTTATTTTTACTGACCTCGTTATTCAGAAAGATAAAGTACATTTGTATGAATATGAAGGCCATCCTCGTGGCGGGCGTGAGCGCGAGGAGCACGTTGTGACAGTTAGTGTTGCGCTCCAGCTCCCAGTACTGGCCGAACTCAAGCCCCGAGTAGATCATAGACCCTATGCCGAAAGCTAAAAACAAAAAAAATCATGAACAATATATCATTTTGGAGGACAGGTAGCAGTTTATCTGGGTACGTATAAGTTGAATAATATATCGTGACCTAGAAACACCATAACCACTCGTAACTCGAGAATTTAACGAAGAAATTCGTATTATTACTTGTTCTGACTCTTATTGCTGCATTCGGAGCAGTTACTAAATAATTTATGAAGGAATAATAGATTTACTAAGAGAAAACGACACTGGGATTTCTCAAAAAACTATTTTACTCTACGCCAGTAAGCAACCCATAATATTTTATTATATTCTACGTCAAAGGATTATCAAATTGTCGACATTCTTACTCATCAAACAAGTTTTTTTTTTAAAGAAAAAGAAAAAAACAAAAAAAACTTCGTCAGCAAATAAAAGTTTCCTACAGTGTGGTAAAAGTCGAAACAACTCCAAGGGGTAATCTTATTAGGCCCAATTTATTACCTAAATGAATTACCCCGTACCTTCTGTTCCGGACCTTAAACTTTGCCGAATAATCGTTACGGACTCTGAAGTACAGGTAAACTGAATTACATATAACTTTTATTTCTGCTATACTATAAAGTTTTGAGATCGTAAGCGTTTAAAATTTTCATCTCATATGATATTTTTATATCAGTTTATTTAAAAAAAATCTTTCCTTCTAAGCGATCCGAGCATTCATGTTATTAATGTATCAAAAATAGTACCTACATATTGAGAAATAAATCCGAGACAAAGGGAATTGTAAAAAAAAATCTAGTAGAGATGATACAGTTTTCATTTGTTTATACATGACTGAAAATTCATAAACAAAATGTAACTGAAACCTCCAGAGAAGAGAGCCTCAATGTATAAGGAAAAGGAATGTTACATTTTTTGCTATTAAATTCTATGTCTATTCCCAATAGAATTTTAGCGAAAGAATATAAAAATAACGTAAGAATCACAATGTCTTCCATTTCCCATTGTAAGGCGCAGTGTAAATGATACAATGGGGCCTCTGGGCCGCGACCACTCACAAAGAGAAAAATTTACGACGCAAAGAAAATGCAATGATAAAGTACTGTAAAAGGCAATTCAGAGTGAAAAATTATCATCGTAAATTATAAATGAAATATGAGCAGTTAAGAACGCGGGATTAGAATATTTGTAAACAGTAGATGTGTCAACGAAAAATATTTGAATAATAACAAATGCACGAATCTGTGAAGGAACGTGTGGGAGAGGATATGCGTAAGAAAGGTGTCAGTTTAAATATGACGGCTGTTAGTGATGTATGGAAGAGTAGTACATACTTTGCCGACCCTCCGTAGGGCAAAGGCACGTTGATAAGGAACAAATCTACGAATCTACTAAGATGAATCAATCTTTGCGAGACTAGATTTTAATAGAGGTTTTTATATTTTGGCTGATGATGTCGCTTACCGACTGCGCCCATCCTGAGGTAGAAGCTGCCATAGTGGTGCGTGCGCGCTGCGAGCGCAAAGCCCAGCGACAGTCTCTTGGCGGCCAGCTGTGGTGGCGCTGCCGTCGCGGTGCTGCGCTCTGTGCGCGATGAACACGACTCCGACTCCGATGGTGATGAACTTGAATCTGATTCTATCATAATTAAAATTTGTTAATAATTCAAAGATGAAAAACCAGAGTGAGAAGTTTGTGTCACAAAATGAACGGATAAAAATGACGATGGAAAAAAATTACTGGTCATTTTGGTTACCACCATAGAAGGCAAGATGATGAGAAACTATGACGTAATTTTCTACTGTATCCGTTTTATATAGGTTAGTAAGTTGTAGAAATATCTTATTCTATATGACACGGATCAATGTATCCGAAATGTGAAACTAATTATAATATCACTAGACCTAAAATTATCTCCGGACATGCCCTACGATGTAACACGTATTCAACCCGCCCTTTGTCAGTCAGATTGCGCCCGACGGGCTTTTCGCCTCATTTGAATAACAAAACGTGTGAGAGTTGAATATGAAAAATCATTCTCTACTATATTTATGGCTCTAGGGAATCTATTGAAATCGAAAAATATCCCATTGAAATTTCCGCAAGTTCCTCACACAGTCTCTGTACATACTAAGATAGCGAATACCTAAATGTAATTCGGCAGCGTCCCTTTAAATATAAAAACACCTTTAATTTAAAAGTCAATTTATTTTCCTAATTTTTACTAAACTTGAAAGAAGGTCTTAATCACTTTGACGGTGAGTTTCGTAGCAAGCACTTAAATTTCTTTTAGCGTGTTCTTTGAGCGACCTCACAGGGCAAACTTGATTATGATGAATGACTTTCTAAAAAAAATCAAACAAATGACAAACACAATTAGACTGAATTTAATTTATTACATTCGTCAATTACTTTTTTATTTGTCGCAGAATTATGTGTTTTTATAAAAGAGTTTTGTTGTTCATCAATAAATTATTTAAAAAAAGACATTAAAAAAAAATACATTAACTTTAATCAAATAACCAAATTTTGAAGGTAAGGGATAAGACGACCCCCGTACGACTTGCACCTTCGTGATAAGTTCACATTATGTCATCTTTCCTGACCCCTATTTAATTAAGTAAAAGATTTCTTTGCCTATCAAGTAACAGTAACTTACAATTAAGTAACTTTCTTTACTTAGATATGAAAGCATTACTTTAATCAAACGTACACACCCTCACCTTACCTTTCCATAAAATACCATTAAGATAGTATCAACTTAAATAATATAATTAACATTACAAGAAAGTACAAATAATCGATAAACTTCTTCGCAAAACTTTTTATAAAACAATTAACCATCCTACATCATCATAGGCCTTCGTCTACCCGTGCTAGACATAGGCCTTGCTCAATGCCTTCCACAGTATGAGGTTCTCTTTCCGCATCCAACAACTTCCCACCATCCGCACAAGTCTAGAACTAAATATACATACAATATTAAACACATTTAAAGGAAGAAGTTTTTCTTTATCAAGTAGATAAGGTACAATTTACATCAAAGTCCCAATTCCTCTAACAACCGCTAAAAATGTGTAACCGTAGTATACTCACTGGCCACAACTTTGGTGTCAGCATCCGACCGCGACCTGTCTCGGACCAGCGCCGCATACATATAAAGGAGGAACACCATGCTGCCGATGTACAGGTACAAGTAGAAACCCTGACAATACAACGATCATATTAAGTGAAACGTTAAAAAAAATTGAGTCAATGAATACAGTGGGTAATTGTGTATATTGTTAGTAGGGGCTAAACGTCTATTCGTTGCTTTGATTTTTTCTGTAAGTCAATCACAAAACAATATGATTCTTGATGTTAATTCTATCACTACTCTCTTCAATCTCATATCATCATCATCATCATCATCATCGTCGTCGTCGTCGTCGTAGTCGTCGTACGCGTATCTGCTATAATATAATGCAACCGATATTGTTAATTACTGAGTCATCATCAATTCGTCTGCTCGCTGTTGAAGATGGGCCTTCCCCAGTGCCTTTCACTGTATGCTGATCGTTCTCTTATGGTTTACTTAATGTAAAGGTGTCATTATGTCTTCTATGGTTGGCAAAATAATGACATCAGTCAATTTGTGTGACTATGAAATGCCTCACCTCGTAGAAAGATGGCGGTATGTAAGTAGAGATTACTTCAGCCATGGGGAAGGCTACTCCCATCACCACTAGTAGCTTCCCGTACAGTGCGGAGAGAGTCGTCGCCAGCGCGTCGCTCCTGATTAAAAAATGCTAAATTATAATTGAGGTAATAAAAGCTCATCACCATCATCATCATCAGCTCATTATACGTCCCCACCGAGGGGCTCACAGCATACCCTATTAGGGTTGACTAGGCAGGCCACTAGCTCATTAAATTAAAAAAAATAATTCCATTACAAATTTATATTTCATTTCTAAATATATTGTTTCATTTTAAAATTAACGTAAAGAAGTGTTTATAGCTATTTCTAATTGAAAATAAATAAAAAATACTGATTTTAAAATATCTTCGAATTTCCAGCAATGGACGACCGGGTCGTTATCAGCAATCGGAATATTTGAGTTTAGTTTTTGATGCATAAAATGGCTTTATCAGGGCCAACAATACCAGGATTCCGAGATCCCGAATACCGAATTCCCGGACGATTTTTATCCGTTATTAAAATATGTTATTAATGTAAAAATACTTTGGTATTACATTAGTTGATATAAATTGAATTTATGAACAATATAAATCTAATTTTAAATAATAATTAATTACAAGATTTTTTGAAGATAAACTAATAATTTGATTGTATTAAAATTTATTATTATATGTAAAATTTAACATAGAATTTAGTATGTACTTTTTTTGCTCCATTTTTGTATCTATTTACTCTTACTCTCTATGTAATAAAATAAATAATATTTACTTATTTCAGAACAATATTTATTGGATTTCATATATTATTTGTTAACACGTCAATATAACGACTGAGGTAAGTAAAAATAAAACTAGTATTTTTATTAATAATACCGGATTTTATACCGGTATCCTGATATTTCAAATACCAAATACCGGTGTTCAGTTTTTAAATTCAGTATTGTAAGGCCTATTTATAAGTGACTAGCTGACCCAAGGATAAAAACATTTCCTCATCGGAAAAAAACGATTGTATGAGAAATGGAAAAGGGCTATTTTTAAGGCTTTTACGGCAGTTATTCTAATTTTTCTCACTTTTTAAACCTGCCTTGGACCTCCACGAACATTTTAAGACTAAGATAAAATAAATCCGTTCAGCCGTTCTCGGGTTTTAGCGGAATGACGAAACCTTATTAGCTTCGTAAG
>JAODUI010000028.1:2486533-2560408 GCA_027563995.1 Papilio gigon
AATCTTTTTCATTACTTCCAACTGATGCGCTGTCTAAGCTTTTAGGCTGATTGTGTATATTATTATCAGAGTTAGAGAATAAATCCGTTCAGCCGTTCTCGAGTTTTAGCGAGACTAACGAACATCAAAACATTTTTATATATATAGATAGAGATGATCAAGCAAAGATAAACAGATAAAGCTGGCTAAACTTCGACTGGGGAAGCTTCATCGGTTAAGAGTCAAAACTTGAATGACGAAAGTTAACCATTCAATTTATAATATTCAAAGTCTTCGCTGTAAATTTTTCATTGTATAAAATTTGCAAAGGCTTGAATGGCGATAAAGGCATATTGTTGCACTTCAGAGTGTACGTAAGAATTACACGCCTTACTTCCTAGCTCCCTTTTCATGATCGGTTGACAAGATGCACCGGGCTATTTCATTCTTCCGTTGTTTACGACCCTTGCATCCGTACAAAATGCTTTCCTTGTATTTTCGAGATATTTTTTTTTACAAAATTTTGTATACACTTTAAAAGAATATTTCACCGAGTCGTTTTAATGAACGAAACAGAGCGAAGAGAAGACATTTCTTTCTATAACTGTTCTGTTTCTTTTGAGGTTGCTTTTATGTTGGATTTACATTTAGGTAAAGTTTATATATATATATTTTTTTTCAAAACCGAATAAGTCATAAAGAATTTAGAAAAATTATATGATAATACTTTTTTTTACGCATCAATATTAAAAAAAAACGTTACAAATTTAAATTTCATTTTCACCGACGTTACGTAGAATGTTTATGTAAAGGAGATGTTTACCTACTTAGTCGCGAGATGTCTCTCCATTTTGCATGGAATTTTCACAAGTAGAGCGTGCTCGAGCCTCCGCCGCCCTGATTAACTTTGAAATACATTAAAAGTGAAAGCTTTTACGCCATTTAAAGAATTACCTAAACTCATAATTGTAATAATCTATACAGATATTAAAATTGAATGTCAAAAAAAATTATAGCTATGTAAAAATTTTGCTACACAATATTTTCATTCGTAGCTTCGTCTTAATAAAAACAACTGAAATAAAACATAAGACAATATATTTCATTGACTTATTCCTGTATTGATCAATGTCAAAACTCCAAACGTTAAAATCGATCAAGACGAGAAGCATGCATAGATGATAGATCTCAAGCCATACGGAACATCATAACGCTGACTTCGTCAAGGGCAAATAATAAAACGCGACCAAAAAACAAAGATCTCTTTATCGTTACCAAATTCATTACGATTTCACGAAACAATTCGGGCATCTTCAATGTAAAGCGTACCAAAATATGCTGGTTTCTAAAAGCTCTTAGCACTCCCTCTGGGGAAAAGGCCCCTTCTCGTAGTCGCTGGGTTGCTATAGCAACGACGTGTTATTGGCTCCCCGCGGCTATTGTAGGGATTCTTCTATATATCTACTCAAGTTGGGACCGGGGTTACGACAATGATAATATGCCACTGTCCTATACATCGTTCGTTATGACGTCACTCGAAACAAACGAATTTTAATAACGAGCTTTTGTTAGGGTAAGGTTTTGTCTTCGTGTCTACACAGAATATAAATTCAGATTTGCTTATTATTTTGTCATCGAGTTACTATGACTTGATTTAAAAAAAAAATAATTTCTATGTTTATTTTCTTATGAAATGACTATCGAGTTAATCGTATTCTGTATATAATAATTTGAAATTTAAATGAAGCAATCGCCGTCCAAAGTTAGAAGCTTAACTTTAGCAAAGTAATCACTAGAAACCAAAAGGAGGGACACAATAATTGCTTAACTTTGTCGTCCGGAACTCATTTGAAGGAATTGCGGTCAACGTTTAGTTGAATACAGCCACGGGCAAGATTTGGCCTGTCTTTTGAACTATCGAAATGTTTCTTGTTTATTGTGAAAACTATTTGCTACGTTTTGCCAACTGGTACAAAACTCGTTCTATACCCTATTTAAAACAAAATTAATGTAATTTTTTTTTAATTTTCTATGACCTACACTTTAGCAATCTACGCGTTATTCCAGACTGTAATCTATCGGAATTCTTAACATCAACGTAATTTATTCATCCGTTCTAAAGTTATGTAATAATAAACATAATTTCTAAATAGTTTTTTTACAATGTTAGTATGATTCAGTCCGTAATATATCACAAGTTACAACCTCTTTGCAGAACACTTGAGACATTTATATAAGTCACGAAAATAAATCTTCTCCGTACTAAATGAAGACATTTAAATTACGCTACATTTTAGTTAAGGAACATTCACGGGCGGCGTAAATTAATTCTCTCCAGACTACATCGTACTCCGAGCCGTGGTTTTGTCTCGAAACGTCTGCCGAGACGACAGTAATCTGTGAAACTTCGTAGCAACGTATACTTTGCGTAGGTCCAATTCAGAACTCCCCGTTGCGGGCAAAACAATTCTTAAAACTCCACTCTTCAGTTAACCCAAATAACAAATGAAGATCTCCATTGTGGCATAAACTATAAAAATGCGAGCGCTTTAAAAACTGGAGCATTTTCTATTAGCCCGCTCTGTTGTAATTTATTTGCGACTACCCACATAATTCTTTGTTATACTGTGTGTTATTTCACACAGGGGTGGCTGGGTTAGGAATTGCGTCGGTGCTATGTTTTTGTTCTCACCACTTGATACAGGTAGCGGTTTCCAAGATGGCGGTTATGTGTGAAGAGTGTGTGTTGTTAATTTAAGCACTTGACTCTATTGTGACATCATAGAAAGCTTTTCACTAAGGCTCTTAGTCACGGGGAAAATTCTCTTATTAGCTTCAAGTGACATGAAAAGTCATTGAAAAATTTGAATGTTGTACGAATTGTTAAAAATACAAGAAACAGTACAAACAGCAAAAAAACAGCTGGTCATACATTTATTATTCCACCTATAACTATCCCTTGAACAGTTGGTCAGTTTAATAGGAGATTGCATAACTGAATAAAAATCATTATTTATCCATTGTTACTTCATATGATTATAAAAATACTAAACGAATTTAAAATTAGAATAAACGATGTTCGGGTGAAGCGGAAAGCAGTCGGAACAATAGCAAACATGTACGTCGATTGTGCGTCCCTGCCGCAAGTTAGTGAGGGTGCTTCGCGACTCCTAAGCTTCAACATTCCATTGTAATTTATCGCGCCTCCGTCCGTTCGTTGAGCTGTCGCGTTTTTCACTCTGACAGTTTCATCCACCCAACCAATGATACGTTTCGCTATATTTCCGTGAGCACTCCAATTTCCGAGCCCATCGATACGGGCTGCAGTGTAATGCAATTACCAAAACCTTTCATCGATACCGCCTCAATTCTAAAAGGTTAATAATTCCAACAAATTTAATATTGAATTGTGGTCACATACAAAATGTGAATATAATAAAATGAAAAAGCATTTGTAGGCTTTCGTAGTCTTAATTGAGGCTACAAAAAATAACATCGGGAGTTATATAAGATAAGAAATAACTGTTAGCTATTAACTAACAACTTAATTACTGTACGTTCCAAGAAATGACATCTACATCAAATTTCATCCCGATCCTGAGCCGTTATGAAGATACGTTCAAATAAACAATCATCCATTCATCCATCCAAACATCCAATCTTACGCAATCACAATATTAGTAAGATAAGAAAATAAGATTGAATATTCCAAACCCATTCTTCACTGAAGTTATTCTGCTCAATTGTTTTATTACACTCTTTTCCAGGGAATAAAAAAAAAAGAGCAATTTTTTTCGATACCGAAATATGAACGATATGAAGATATGTGAATTTTATTATTGGAGATGTTAGCTCAATACGAAGCAATACGTTAATGGAATTTTTATTATACATAAAATTTTATGACAGCAAAAGATACATACAAAAATAAGTTCGTTTCGTAGCCACTTCAGAACATGCTGTGTACAAAATTATTTATGTTTTCGGATAAATTTCTCCTTTTTACTTCTTGCGTATTAAAGTTAATATAAAGAAAATTGCCAAGGGAATAACGTTGGCGTATTTACGACGTCTGCTCCTTGGCTGGCAAGCTGCCAAATGTATCCGAGAGTGGAGCCACTACACGGGTCATTTGCATTATGTTTTATGTAAAATATCCCTTCAGTATTATAGAAGGTTAATTGGAAGTGAAGCTGTATATACAAAGTTTGGATAAGCCCTTACAGTTACTAATCCAATTATTTTATTACGCATATATAGCAGTAATTTTTTTGATTTTTCAATTTCCTTTAATGCTACATTCTGAAAGCACTTTCGCAGTACGAGCCTTTCAAAGATTCAATTGCGAATCAGTTCTGACGTATTTACAACTAACGTGTTTCCATATTTAAGGTCGTATGTTCTTAATCGTAAATATACTGCTAAGGTAATGAAATTATGTTTATCTTTTACAATTAATCAGCGTAACTAATGAAATACGTTCAAAAATGGAATGACAGTAAAAAAAGACATATCGAACACAGTCAAACGCTACTGCAACGAAACGCAAAAAAGAAAAAAAAAGCCCAATGCATACGACGATTTAAAAAAGTTTATTATATTAATAATTGTTTCACAATTTTATATTTATACCTGTAAGCAAACATAGCCGCGCTATACTAGGTACTCACGCGCTTATAATGTGCATGTTCTGAATGGATGCGGAGGGCCTTGATGGGTGTCGTGTAGGCGGCAGGGGAGGCTGCGGCGCGCCCGGCCCGAACAGCACCGGCTGCAGCGACAGGGACCCGCCCAACGACATCGACGGCGGACTCGACAACCTGGGCACACATGCTTGAAGTAACTGGCCATTTATATTATGTCTGGACTTGTCATCGTATGATTTATTATCAAACGACACTTTTATGATAGAAATAAAATTCTGAAAGTGAATAAGAGTAAATTCAATGCAGGATATGCAACTCCCTCTGGTTGACAGTCGTTGTATATCGTAACTAAAGGAGTTTGCTATAAGATGACAGAAGGCAGAATATTAAATTAGATAGATAAATTGACATATTAAATAAAGAAGAATACTATTCCTGAGAGAATTTCATTTTAAATCCGACATCGATAAAGGCGGAAACACATAAATCTCACGTACGTTCCATTTCAGTTAGCACTTAGCGAAAAGGAAAGTACGTTCCGTTTCACTGGTGTGTTTTCCTATTTACCAAATTGAGATTTAAAGCTCCCAAATACGATTTTTATCTTACTTCGCTTACATACATTCAATAATCTTTGACATCAGATGGTAGAGGATTGATAAAAGGAGATATATAAATGCTCAATACATTCTTTAATCTCTCGAAATTAATCTAAAGTGAACATTGAAAATTAAATGTCTGTAAAGAAATCAGTTCTTAACATTTCATGTCAAAAGCGGCACAATCGACCTCCTTTATAATAGCACCTTTTTCCTAAAAAAAGGAACCCTCGTTGTTTATAAATAGGAATACGAAAAATAAATGTCCAATTTGAAAAAGCAGTCAAACATAATGATTGGCATTAATTACGAATCAACAGCGCAATCGTGCTCCAGAACGTCCGCCATCTTTGATGTACTTCACTTCATTTTCATTACAGAGTTTTATCGAGATTTTTTTTTTCATTTATTTACTACTATTTAAATTTTGTTGAAGTAAAATTGGAACGAATGTTCATTTTCTTATTTGCCTCTTCCCAAGAAAAAAATTAAAGCTTCAATATTTTTCTAATATGAAAAATTTCATTGACAGGTGAGAGTTTCTCTTTTTTTTTTCAATTTTATTTTTCTCTAAGAGCACTAAAAGCCAGCTACACACCTTTTACACCACTTATACATCGTTTAAAACATTTTTATTATAATATCAAAATATCTTATTTTAAGTACACCATAGTTGGTACATGATATATTTTTGGATCTATTGTATCACAGCCAGGTAATATTACTGTATCAGTGAACGCGAGTTAAATTTTAAAGTTATTACTGTCTGGATAGTTCAGGAATCGGATACCAGCTTATACTAATCCTGCGCCCTGCGCTGTTGCAAGACAAAGAACTTTAAGCCGTACTGCAGCTTTTTAACAATACACTATAAAACTAACAAGCGTTTTGTTAGAAATTTTGCTTCAAATCGGACGTAGGGTCCTATTCTTCCATACATCTCTGTCAGCCGTCATATCTAAACCTCCCTTCTTACGTATCGCTTCATCACCTTCTTCTGTCTTCCTACACCTTAATCGTTAGCTTAAGTTCTGTTAGGTAATATGAATAAATTCAAATTTATATTTAAGTTACCTTAATGGCGACTCGAGATGAACTCGATGAGACGAACAAGAGGGCGCTGGCTGCTGGTGCGAGGGGTGCGCGGGGAGCGGCGGCGGGCTGCTGTGCCGGCTTAGCGTCTCTGGAGACACCAGCGCGGCACCAGCCGACGCCGGACTAGGCAGTGGGGGGGCACTGCCCCCGGATATCTCGGACTCCGCACCGCCGAATGTTCCTCTTGATACGTGCGAGCCACCGGACATGTTATTTGCCGGTATGGAGTAGCAGCTGAAAGTAATTTATAGAATAAGCAAGATTATAAACAAAGACCGTGTTTCATCTTTCATTCGTTACCGCAATCGGAACGGAAAGTGCAAAATCGATCGGTAGTTCCGACCTTTGAAAATCCGAATTGAACCTCCGTAACATATCTTTTCATAACCATAGAAAACATTCTACGGGCATTTTCCATATTATATAGAAACTAAGTTTGCATTATCGACCCTTATTGCCCTAAAATATATGAAAAATGAATATAAAATGGTACTAACAATAGAATAACTTTACACTGTATAATTTACAGTATTGGGGAATGTTCAATAAGGCCAGCGATTTGGCTTAACGAGCGTAGCCATTACTGCCTCTGACGACGTTATGGTTACAATTAACCCGCTATTGATATCATATTAAAACCTGTACCTTGTTACAAAGGGTTGAAATATTTAGGTATATTGCACAATGACGTAGAATTAAATTAGATAGGTTTTCGGAACCTTTTTATTATAAAAGAAGGAGGTAAAGGACGCCCAGACATCAGCAATACCAGTGGAACCACTGATGCGTTGCCGGCTTTTACGAAAGAAAAACGCGATATTGTTAAGATGTATACGATACGAAATTGTTAATTGCTATCGAGGTTTTAAAACCCGCAACACATCTTCAGAACTGACTGAACAATTGATCTGTTTACTAAAAGTAAAGGTGTGTAACAGACCTTGTTTTACAACACCATGAAAAGTTACATAGTCGTTTACAAGAAGTTGTAAGTAGAAATGAGGAAGAAAAGATTTTGTTTCGATAAAATAAAGCTAACATTTCTAGTCCCTTTAACAAAGTGTTGAGACTAAATTTGTGTTTCATTAGTTAAAAGACAATTTAACATTACTAATTTTATATCTTCAAGTGTATCCGTGTCAACCTAATGTCCAGTGATTCAATATTTTAAGACCGTAATAAAAACATCTTGCAATTTACTGACTGCATAGGAAACACTTGTAACTTTGGTTAGAATAGGTATGAGTAACTGTCAAGATAGTAGGGGACGTATAATGAGGGGAAACATACTTTTTGTGAGTCCCCTCCTCTGTCGATTAAAGATTAAAGATAAAGGCATCTACAAATGCCAATGTTTGTGGGCAGCGGTCACTTTTGTATTACGAATTTAAGGCGCTTGCTCGTTTGTCATAAACTATAATAAAAGAAAAATAAAGATGCTTGTTCAATTGTTTTATTATATCTAACGCGCATAATATCATTTGAATAGGTCACAAAGTTATTTGTATGTTTATTACGTGATATAATTGGTACCAGATAAAGTGAATAAAATTGAAACATTTTCCGTCCTTGTTTGTTGACGTAGTTAGATAGAGATGGACGGATTTTTAAAGGCAATCAATCCTCGAAGCATCTTAAGGAATTAAATTGTATGCAAGATAAATTTCTAGCGAAGCTCTGACGTCCGCTAAATCGAATACGCATTTCAAATCCCTCATCCACATCATTACGGGACGGAGTATTCCAACAAAATCCTTAATACGAAGTTGATTCGAACTCGAGAGAAATTGATTGCTTCCTCTTAAGAATTCTATTATAATATTTGTGATTCTCCATCAATCAGACTTAAGAAATAAACCTCGGAATATTGACCTTTCGTATATGAAATAGAAGTACGAATAATTTAATAAATAAGTACCGAATACTACTTAAAGTTCTTTAACTAGGAACTCTTTAAAAGCATTTTTTTTCCTACATTATGCCACGATTTTAACTTCTAAATAAGTTGTGTAGAAATATACCTCTTTAAATTTATGAAGTTTTGAACATTAATGATTTGATAAAAGCAATGAAAAAAACATTTCATTGGCTACCTCACACGTATATGTTAAATATTTTATTGAACTAAACTACATTACAGTTGTAAGAAATCAATTCGCGTAATAATTGTATGTAATAGTATTAGATTATTAGAATTAATAGAATTCAATAGATGATCGCTCCAACCACATGTTCTCGTGTCAGACAAAGTGATACAAATCAGGTCGTGGGCTCGAGGGTGAGTTTGTTTCGAAAAAGCGTCACGATAATGGCAGCGATTCAGGAATACGTAACAAGCGCTGCCCGGGGCGCACGTGATCGGTTTCCTGATTTCCTTGTTACCTGTGTATACACGTTTCTGTCAATTAGTTATTATGCCTTTGTATATTTCAAATGTACATTCGTTTATTTTACAAAAACATTTTATGTTCGGTAGTCTCCAACCAAATTTTTGTACAATAGAAAAGTTACATTAGGTGTGTTCGTAAGTTATTTTATTTCTACAGTACAGAAAAAGAAATCTAGTTGTGTAAGGACTGAAGGAAATAATGTATTTAGCTTTTTAGGATCCTTCCAAATTTGTCTATATTCATTAATCGCCTGCTTAATCTGTGGGTCAATAAAAACACTGTAGTCTGCGAGGCTCTTAGTTTAGAGACTGATGTAAGACTTTAACTAAATTACTTTTAATTATGGAGCCACTAAATCCTGGAATGGCGACCACGGATAGGTCGACGCAGCGTGGGTAGGCCTATCGCAAGATGGACCGATGATCTGGTCAAGTTTATGAGGACCGATCTTCGTGGAGATCTTTGGGGGAGGTATACGGTCAGCAGTGGGCGACATGTGGCCGACATGATGATGATGACTTTCAATTATCTTTTATCGTTAGTGATCCGGAGAGAAACCATTACACTTGATGCAAATAAAATGAAGTAAGTGAGATAGAATCATAATTGTATTGCTTTATTTTTATGTAAATTCTTGATCAACTTACATGATATCCATGAGGACCTGACCGCCATACCAGCGTTGCATAGCAACGTAAAAAAGGGCATTAAAGTGTAATTAAAAAGAACTAGGAACCGTTGAACCCGTTAGCATTTTATAATTAGCGGTACCGAGAATTGCAGCAAACCGGGTCGTGGGTGAAAAATTGTAACACTGCATGTAGCGTTCGCCAGGAGTTTTTTACAGTATCAAATTAATTAATAGTATATTTTTTATAAAATACAAAAATCCTAATTAAAAAGCAATATAGGTATATATGTTTGTACTCCCTGCTTTCAATAACCAATGGAATTATATTTATGAAACTTAATAATATGTTCTGAGAACGCAAAACAATTTTTGGCCTAATAAATGTAAGAAACGAAATAAAAATGTACGTTTAACGTAATATATTGTTAGCAGTAATCATTTTGTATTAGCTGGTTTATCTTTATACTTCGCCGTTATTCTAGCTACAGGTTTATCAGATATTTAAGTTAATAATAAACCGTGTTTATTTTGTAAGCGACTGTGTGTTGTTAATTAACGTTTGTATCCAACATCAAATTCCTCGAGAGCCTGAAAAGTGTGTACTATAATTTATTTTCAAGAGCAACGAAATCGAATAACGGCCGTCGTCGCCGAGCGCGCCATTTCCGCATCCAATATGGCGGCGTTTGATTTCCGCTCCCGTTTCCCGCGTAAACGGTTTACGTCGGATTACATGCAACGTTTATTTTAATCAACCCAGGACTCGGAACCTGCACCAGGGCAGGTATTACCTGTAATCCTATCGCGTGCTACAGTTCCAATATTTTAATATGCATCTGCTATCGAAAATTTAATTATTCAATTTTCATTTCAATCCCGATCAAGCGTAAATTGTTTTGATAATGTGCATTAAAAAAAAACTACAAACAAAAAATTCCACGAAATATTTCACTCGGTCAATATTTATAATTAAAATGTTAAAAGTTAGAAACTATGACTATATCAATTATTAAATCTAATAACAGTTTTTTTTTTAATATTGTGCAAAAAAAGTGCGGAACGCGAGTCTGTAGAGGCATTAAAATTATTAAAAAAAAAATTGAGTTGTTCCCACATAAATATTAACTTTAAAACTTATAGTTAAACAAAGCAATCAATAAAACTCCTGATATCATTCAGACAAAACACACAAAGGAGACAATGAAAAATAAATAAAAGAAATTTCTGTAACAAAGCTGTAAATAGTTCTCACAATTAAAACACAGAAAATATTTGTGTTGAAACGACGAAGCGACACAGACGCGGCGGCAAAACAATTGTAGTCGTAAAGGAGGGTACGGGCTTTTGTTCTTCAGAACACTATGTTGCTAATAATATGCAATCACCATCTAAGTTTATTTAATAACAAAGTTAAACAAACAAATGTTCGTGTAAATACACATTTGACTTATACGTAGTAGTCATAGGAATATATAATAATGTACACGTAATGATTATGGAAAAGCAATACGTGGAAGGAGATTATTTATTGATACATTTGCATAACCGAGTCAAAGTCTTTACTCTAAAAACAATTGACTGTCGTCAAGCTGATAGCAATTAAAAACAAACCACTACAGTTCGGTCTTTGAGGGTCGTAGTAACAAATAAAGTTATACACCGCTATATCTATTATATTCCATACACGCACAGACGATAAAAGAAATACAAGCAATCCTAAACATTGAACAGTAAAATGCTACTCAATTTTCACTGTACTAGAATCTAGTTTCGCTTAACTATGTGGTGATTTTACGCCGTTTTGACAGAACCTATTGCTACGTTCGCTTTCGCCGACGCCTCGCCGCGCCCGTGATCAATGGACGTCTGTACTACAGACTTTCTTTTACGCTGAACGTAGTTTTTGTACTTCAGCGATTTTGCAGCAAAACGTAGCTTAAAGCTCAGCACTTGAGTGCGATTCCTTTCTTTATGTGACGTTCTGCAATTTCAGTTGAAAAGTGAAAGTAAGTGCCAATGAAAGGGAGATAACTCTAACTGTTATTTTGTACGACACAAATTTGTAAAATAAAGTAAATGAGCCTTCACGAACCTAACATTAAAGAATAGACAGATTTTAGAATACATTGCATGGGAAGGCCTCTCAATTTTATGTCGAATTAATGTAAGTTAAGTTAGTAATTAACTGCAATATGTTTTGTCGTATTTTCTGTAAAGATTCTTATAAAAGCCTAAAGGAAATTTATTAATGCTGTAGTTTCAAGAGGCCTATTGTTTTTGTGGTGTTTAAAGTAAGAAAATTACTTTTATAAAAATATAAAACCATTTTGGCTGCAGTATCTATCATAAAGTAAATAATAAATCTAAAAACATTCTATACTAAGTTTTCGTTCGCAAACCCAAAAACCTTTATGCAAAAATTATTTTATGTTATTCATTAAAATTGAATCGATCAAATCGCGTTCGTCCCAAACTTCCTGGTGCGAGTGGAATTTATGAATATTCGATGAAGCTTTTATCGAGAGACCAAAGCATTTAACTGATTTATCACTAAAAGTAGAATTACGCAGTGCGTATTTCAAAACAATGATCATCATTCTTCAATTTGATCTCGCAAGCCAAGAATGAAGTAAAAAAAATTAGTAAAACTATAGTAATTACTTTAATAAATGTCTTGCAGTTTTATAATAGTCGATTTTTGATCAACCTTGCGCGTGCACATCCGCAAGATCTAACTGTCACATTTAAATTATCCACGGTTATCAATTCTGTGTATAAAAACTTACCATTTAAAAATGAAGCTATAATTATTATGACTTCAAAAAAAAAAGACAGAAAAATGTGAATTAAAAAAATATAATTTAAAACAGAGTTAAAAAAAGTTTCTTCAATAGAGCGCGAACGCGTTGAGCGCCAACCTCATTTGGAAGTTTTGTGGCTGTACTAAAGCTTTGTTTATCTTAGCGGTGAATCTAAAAGTGTTTATTGCTGCCGTCAAATGATCCTTCCACTGCAATATTACAATACAAAGGACGGACAACAACGCGGACGTCGGTAACTTGCATTGTAGCCGATATAACTTTATGTAAGAATCTCTATCATTACATCGAGATGTTACGTATCAGTCTACGAAATTCCTTAAATTGTTTTACATTAAAATTACTCTAGTAATTATTGTTATCGAAATAAATTAATTACTTTGGTCGAAACATAAATACTATAAAAAAACCGAGATGATTTCGAGATGTTTAATACAAAAAAAAAATTAATACATCATTTTTTTTAATGTGTTTGGTCTGTTACAAATCACGGTCGATCTATTTCCTCGATAAACATATATTAAAATATGCAAATTTAATTATGTATGTGATTAATACCTTAGTCTGATTATTTTACAGAAGTTAGCTGTACTAGACCCGTATATCGCGTGTGTCGTCAACGTTTAGTTGCATTTTAAAATGAATCGCCATCAACCCCTGTCAACGTTCTCGGGCGTTGAGCGGTCATTGACCCGGCGGTGTATTTGGGACGACCCAATGTTTATAACGCCGAAGGAGCAAACACAACAGGAAGTAGGGCGAGGGGTATACGCGAGTTGAGGCTCAGCCGGCCCGCTCTACACCTCCTATTGTTGTTTACGTCAATTTACATTGATAGACGCGTCAACAGACACGTATTAAAGCTTCGCTAATCTAATCAAACACAACCCTTTTCGCAAACATAAATAAGAAAATACATTTACCTTTAATATTGTTACCAACAAACATCTAACTAAATTTTGATCAACAATTTTCAGTTACCCAGAATAACCCCCCTTAAAGCCCCCTTAAATAAAAAAAATAGTTAAACTTTTATAATTTACTCGAATTTTATAAAAATTGCCTCATATTTAATATTAATTTTACGGTAAAATCTCAATTGCATATATAATAATCAAATGAAGCTTGTTGGAAATAGTTTGCATTAACCTATTTAACGTCATGATTATATTTATTCAATTAATTTTTAAACGTTTTATTAAAGAAAATAAAAAATTGTAGCGAAATTAAAATTTTTAGTTCTTGACGTAAGTAATTTTTATTTAAAATTGTTGGTAATTGTTAATAAAGAGGTTATTTTAGATTAAAATTAACTGCAGTTATTACATCTGTCGTTTAACACAAAGTACCGGTTGATCATTTTAATTTTTTACGAAAAGTCACCAGTCATTCTAATTTACATGTACCTTTCTTCTGCGGCTGTTTCATTCCCATTCACTAAAGACTCCGTTATCTTCATTATTCTAAAATTGAATTCACTATTACATATACAACAATTTTGACATCGTGTTAATTTCGTACGGAAAATAAAACGAGCAGCGATGCGAACGCGCCGGCGACACTGAATTAGCTTTACTCCCAGCTCGGCTTTGCTCACTATAATGACATGTATTGCTGCAATTTCGTACCACTCTATTATTGCAAGCACGGGGGCGGGACAGGACGCCGCCTCTCGAAGCGAAATTGATAGAATAATAGCACCGAAAGAATCTTCATACAACACATACGATTGTATGACTCGAATCACATGGGAAGATTCCATCTGATTTTCTATATAGCTAGTCGAAGCTTATATGCTCGCAGGGGACGTTCAATAAAAATAATCACTCGAAACGCATCCGCAAAAAGAACAGTCCTGCGCCGGGGCATGGGGGGCTCGGGTGGAAATTGCCTGTAAAGGAAATTGTCAATTTCGCAGTCACAGATAAAGTCAATTGTACCATACTATGACTTTTATGACGAAACATATTATGCAATAAAAGGAACCAAGTCAATTTGAATAACATTTTGACAAATTATTTTCTGATAATCAATTTAAATGTCGAATTAAAAAATCATTTCATTTCTTTTTAATATTAGCATATTTTCAGCAATTTATTAACATTTCTTTTACTACTCCAATTAAGCTTCGGATATGGTCGACGTCAATAGTCGAAGGGCGGAATTCGAACTCTCGACCATGTGATCGGAAATCGGTACTCTTAACTATTGGGCTATTGGCGCTTGGATTAGTTATTGTTGTCTTAATTATTTCTGATAATTATAGACATAACATATCCTAACATAATTAATAAATAGTACCAATGCACGTAGTTTATTAGAAGTGAAGCTTACAATAATTACTCTCGAGTAGAAGTCCTATAAAAGCTTGCAAGTGTTTTAATTAAAAATTTCTAGTCCGCGCTGTAGCGTGTAAGTTAATCCATCTCCCTATCTCTTCTGCGCTGTAATCTCTGCTGCGCGGAGCATACGAGAGTAAAGTAGAATATACACGTGCAGAAAATAGTTGAATGCTGAGAAATTTAATGAACGTAAGGGCGTGTGTACATAACACTGAAAAAATAAAAAAGAATGTAACAAGATGGCGAATCTAAGATCACGACAATTTTTTTTTTATTTCAAATATAACATAGATAACACCACTACTGTCAGGTAAGACCGTAAAATGTCAGCAGTATATAATGTTATCTCATTATTGAACCCTGTACTCAACAGCACAGTCTTGCACTCTAACCACAGCGCTATAGGGTTGTTTAATAATCGATAGTTACAAACGTATTCATGATTGCAGCTATTTATGTTAGTATTACGTGCACACATACGTATGCGTTCGTCTCCCTAGTGCCGGTAAATGCGCGCACCTATGCAGGGGGCTATTAATGTCAATTTAAATTTATGACCGGACCCGGGGCGGGGGCGGGGGCGGAGGGCAGCGGCGGTAGCGGGCGGTCACGTGGCCGCACTGATTCGCGCCGGAGACTGCTACAATCATTGTATCAAGACATCGTTTTACTAAACAACACACAATATCCTTTAAAATCTATTTTAAAGCATCCTGGACGTCAGTCGTGAGGATTTGTTTATAAATAAATAGTTATGTGATGAAATATTCCATGTTAGTGAAAATGTAAGACAAAATCATGTGAGATTTTCCCGCAATAAAGATGTTTTCTGTAGAAACATCGAGCTTTCAGTGCGTTGAATAACTTCGGAACTCATAAAAAGCGATTATTACATTTGCCCACAAGCAATAACAATATTTAACATCTATTTATCACTTCAAGTTGCTGACCAAACGACCCGAAGTCCGACTCGAACAGTCTCACAATAAACACAACAGAGATAACCTAAAGTAAACTATATCCTTATAAGCATAAAGATTAATTTCATATAGCAAGTTATGTTCACAGTAAACGTATCATTTAACCACGGCTGCAATAAACGGATACATTATAGAGTTAAAGCTATTTGACTAATATTCGACAATTACCGAGTTTGTCTGTTATGTTAGAGTTCCTTTCTATGAATCAATTTTAATACGACGTAAAGCTTTACATATTAAAATGAAATTAAGTTTGATGAAAAAGTTTTCTAAGTTACGGATGATTTTATATTAGTAAGGGATATTTTCCCTATAAAGAAGGGAATTAATTGCCAATCCTTTTCTATAGAACTGTCAACAAATTAGACAAAAACCCAAAAAATCGTGGTCACGTTAAGAATCATTGTATCTGCTTCTTCAAAGAGCTGGCTACAGCTTTACTGATGCAGGTCTAAGTTCAAAGGTTCCATACATTTCACAGATGTCGCTGTTTAACAGAATTTGAAAAGAATAACATTGAATACGCAGATAACGAGGCGTTTCCTTGTGACGTGTAAAGCACTCGGCGGCCGGGCGCTAACGACACGTGGGGCTGGAGAGGCGACGGAGAGCGGAGACATCTCCAGACCTGACACAATAGCACTAGAACGAAGGTCTGCGTACCTACGAGCGCTCTTCACTACGCTATCCATTACAAGTGCTAATTATATTAAAATAAAATTACTAAAAAGGACCTTACAAAAAGATAGAATACAAAAACGCTTGTCAAATTATATTGTAACCATTTTAGTTTTGTTTTTTAAAAGTTTTTACAAGGACATGTAATAGAAAATTAACTTCATTGCGGCTAGCGATTCTAGTCTCTGCGACAAAGACTCGAGTAGTGTGTACTTTATATTTGATTCCAACCATCAAGAAAGTGTCGTCGGTCCTCCCTCCAGGAGGACTGACGACACTGTGCGGACGGCAGGAAGTCGTTGGATTCGGAAAGCGGAGGACCGCATACAGTAAGAGGCATGGGAACGGCCCATGTCAAGCAGTGCGCAGACAAGGGCTGATGATGACGATCAAGAAAGTAACCAAGGGAATTGTTACAATGATATTCATGGAATACGTTGTGAAGTTCTTAATTGCTTTAAATAAGTTTATAAAAATTGCTTAGGTATCCGAGAATGTTACAAAGCTCTTCAAATAACATCGCGTCCTAACAAAAGAATGTCGCTTAATTGAAAACAAAGTTCATTAAATACATTTCGCGGAGGGCCATTTTTGCCTAAACCAATTCCTAACTTCATAGGAATCTAACAGCAGTAACGTATTAACGTCGATAAAACGCCGACACAAATGCAATTAGTCTCCGCCGGATATCGCCAAGTTATTTTATTAGTTCTGAATATTCAGGACCAATTAAATTTGCGTAATCCAAATGAAAAACATTTTCATGTAACATTGAATGATCAGATTTTATTCTTCTTGTGTTTTGTTTCCGTTTTCTATTTGCATAAATAAAGACTTCATGTAACATTATGAACTTTACTAGACTCGGTGGTTGCTAAGGAATCCCTCAGCGTAAATTAAGAATTAAAGCTATACAAAGGAACCGATTAAATTACTCTTAGGCTGACGACTCTTGTTATATAGTTGGGGACCAGGAGTGTTGACATCCTCCTTCCTGGTGGACTGAATGGCTGAAGGCGGGGGCGCATACAGTGGAAGGCATTTGAAAGTCCTATATCCAGCAGTGGGCAGAAATGGACTGATTGTCATGATTAATTTATAGTATGTCAGAGTTACTACAACGTTTTTTATTAACAAAGTTACAGCAAAGTAGGACACCATAGTAATGTGGTGTATAAAGTGTTTATGAAAGCCTAATGGAAATAAATGCAAAGTTTACACAACGTAAGTGTTCCATTCAAGTTGTTAAACTTTGAGTCAAACCGAAGCGTGGTTTGATGTTAAAAATGATGAGTACGACGAACAATAAATATTTCTCAAGGGCCGAGGAAGTTTATGATGCGTTATTTTTATATAGCAAAGGAAACATCCGAAAATAGATACCCAATATGTTTATTTTTATTTTTATCTCCCTCGTGCGAAGCTCTCCACTCTACCCTATTTTCTCACGTGATCAACGTTAGTTGAGCATCTGTGGTTAATTAATCAAACACGAAAGCCAATTGGCGTTGTGAGATTTTATCAAACCCGTATGACCCAACACGACAAGTTAAACCGCTTCGTTTCAAATCTCATTAAAATATCCAATTAGACAAACAATGTAGCGTACTAATTTATATCATATAATATTTAATTTATATCATAAAATTTAAACAACTTACATTTTATTTGAATTAAATAAATTGTTCTCAAGTTTTTTTTTTCCTTTCGTTTATTAAGATATAAAACGTTGAACTAAATCGGATAATGTTAATCGTTTAATTGTGATATTATATATGGTATTAATTTAATTATCGCTTACAGAAGGCTTTTATGCATTAATATATAAATGACTTGAACATGATACATTTTAATTAAGATAAATTCTTATGACCCTAATCTTGAAATATAAGAGTAAATTAAACAATGAAATGAATACTCTAAACAAAAACCATTTGATTATAAATGATATCAAAATTATTAAGAAAAATGTTATTATACATCTTTGAGTTTCCATACCTTTCTAAAAATACAACCGTAACAATATTTCTATTCAAATTCATAACAATACTTCACTTAAGTCATTTGATGACATTAAATAATTGAGTGGAACCTTTGATACGATTCAACAAAGGCAGACGTTTTGAGAGTAATATATCTTTCTGTACAAAGAAAGCTTTATTTGATCATGACGAGTGTCGCGAAACAATAAGCGAGGAGCTCACGAAGAAGACAACACGCTAAACGTATTTTACGTGGAAAACTTAGATATGGCTATAAATATACAAGTACGTAAAGTTACTTTCATTATCATCATCAGCTCACTACACGTCCCCGGGCTCGGAGCCTACCCTAATATTAGGGGTAACTAGGCCATAGTCAACCACGCTGGCCCAGTGCGTGTTGGTTGACTTCACACATATCTTTGAATTTATTCATCGATATATACAGGTTGCATCACGATGTTTTCCTTCACCGTAAGAGCGTCGGATAATGTACAAATGCTATTCGAAAATTTAAAAACACATTGGTACCTAGCTAGGATCGAACCTGGACAATGTCGAGTATGGTCCAGTCCGGTCAAGCGCTTAACGACTGTGCCACCGACGCTCTTTATCAATTATCGTGATATTTTTAACAACATATTATTTCCTCGTTTTTTTCAATATGTTTATGGTAATATTGATTACACTTGAATTTTTTTATTAGTTTTAACATAATTTGTTTTCTAGCCTTTGTTGTGATAGGATTATTTCTGTTAAGTAATTTAGGTTGTAAAGAATTACCTTAATCGATGTATTGTTCTGAAATTACCTTCTTACGAACATCCAAATGATGCGGAAGGAGGGCCGCATACTGTCGAAGGCACTGGGAAAGGCCTATGCCCAGCAGTGAGTTGACAAGGCCAGATGATGATAATGAAACATCCAAACGATTTGAATCTTCGTTCATTGTTAGGACAGCGAAGGAGTGGAATAAGTTGACGGCATCAGTGTTTACGTCCAAGTATGATTTGGGAGCCTTCAAGAGAAGAGTGAAGGCACTTACTAAACTAGCACGTACCATATTTCAACCACATCGTCACTTGGCATCGGGTGAAATCGTGGTCAAGCGTTAGTTTAGAATTTCATAAAGAAAAATCTTTTAAGTAGTAAGTCGTGTGTACTTCATTAAATATTTTCTTTCAAATACAGAAAGTATTGATTTATTTACAACAATAAATGTCTCCGTTATGACCCGAAAATAGAAAGGAGAGTCGTGAAAGTATTTTTGTATCAAAACAATGGCGGTGGGCTAGAGGCAAACGTTTCCGGCAGGACGCGGGTATAAACGGTTACTCGTTGCTTTATACGACAGTAACTAAAATCACATAAAACATAAATAACTACAACTAAATCCTACATTAACCCAATAAAATAAAATATTCATTTGTTTATTTATTCTAAATAATAAAAATATAAAGCTACACTTTATTTCCCAAAAATTTCACTATTACGATATCTATAATCTTTGCATTAATATCAAAATTAGATAAACCATACGTGAAAACTTATATGCGATGGAAATAGTATATTTTTTTGTAATTGCATATTTAAGGACTTAGCATATATAGTCCGAATACCAAAGTTCATATAACATATTAATGTTAGGCACACGCTACACATATATTGAAAATAATAAATACACATTTATGGTATTCACAATTCATCCAAGATTCAAGATTTAAAAGCTAGCAACTAGAAAATTGATAACATCAATGGCAATACTCGACAAGACAATATAAATCTACAACTTTAGACAACCATAGATAATCTGAACAATGACATCACAAATTTCAATACAACACTACTAAGTTCAAGAGTACCACTTCCGTGCAGTTTAAGCTATAAAGCTGCGCGAACAAAGGCGGCGAAGTCAGCTCACATAATCTAGACTAATGCCGGTGTCACACGGAACCGCCACAGTGAAGCGGAATAGTAAAATAGAACAGTACTGTCACCGCGTGAAACGCCCGGAGGCGGTACTGGACTGTCTTATGCTTTGCTTGAGTTTTCCGCTCTCGTGTGAACTTAGCATTATAAGCGAAAACTAGAATCCGGTATTAGCATAAAGCAAACTTTGCCTGTATTCCCGGCGACAGTCCTCGTAAATATTAATAAGCAAAACTGAATGAGAGCGGCGGCTTTGTGCCGTCCCACCTTATCCTAAGCCGCCAAATAGATTCAAAGCCTGTTTAGAATTTTAAAATCTAAACATTAGTATTACGTTAGCGTCTTGCAAAATTTGCGCTCCCATACATAGAACTAATTTGGTAAGCTCCAAAAGTGTACCTATTCATACAGGCCCATAAAATTTGTGTGTATGAATATTTTAAGATTATCATTACATTGAATCTCGACTCATCTAAATAGAATTAGAAAAGTTCTATCCATCCATCACAATCAAATACTGAAATACCCTACAGATTTTTGTTAATTTTTTATTATTTCTTATACCATTAGAACTAAGCTCTAGGCTTGTACTAGGATATGGTTTACGACAATAGTCGAATGGCGGAATTCGAACTCCCGACCACTTGGTCGGAAATCCTTACATTAGGCTATTGAAGCTTCTTCCTAGCAACTTTTAAGAACACTAAAAATAGCACAAGAAGGGAGAATATACGAAACGCTGTGATAACGCGCGAAAACTATTGTTGTAAAAGCGGAATAGAGTAATTTGAAAATGTGTGTCTGTTAACTATTTATCAACAAAAAAAAATATCTGAAACCCATCCAACCTGTAAACTCCGACAGGTTGTGAGACATACAACCAACCCACCAAATTATTGGAATTTCTTAAAGCGTAACGGCAACAAAGAATCTTTTCAGAGTTCTGCCGAATCATGGGCTATAAATAGACGACTTCCCTACTTTACGGAACCTGACACCGTAATGTTTGATTTATGAGGCGTGATAGTCTGTTAAGTAATATATTGCTTAGCGGACACGCCAGACAAGGGTTGGGGCGATGCTCGGCCGCATCATACCAAATTTTAATTTATGATAAGTAAACGTGTTAAAGACATCTAATGTTTACACAAATCTATAACAGATTGTTAAATGAATCCGACATAGGACGAGACATTAAAAACAAAAAGGAAATTTTAACTTGTCAAGTATACAAAATAAAATTATAATTAAATATTGTTCCCCTCATCACAAAAACGTTTCACGAATCCTTTTGAATAGCAATTGAACCAAAGAAATCACTAACCTATAGACTGGATCCATTGTTTGTTAACTTTTCATTTATGATTCCAAATCGATAGGCATTAAAATATTTTATTACTATACACTCTGTAAAATGAACTGTGAGAACGTGTTTGAATTTCCGGTAAGCGGAAGTCACCAAGACTTAATATTTAAGTTATCTTTTGTATGATATTAGCTTAATAAAAGGCTCTTGTTATATTACTTTGTATAAAATATTTTTTTATATATTAAAGTGAAGAATAGGAATTTCGATAACTAAAAACTCAAAGGAATAGAACCATTGCAATGAGTAAAAGAACACATGAGAAAAGGTACATATATCAGTTCTATAAAACAGCGTTCAATTTTATATCCACGTCAATAAAACATTGTTCGTAAATTCACAAGCCGCTGCCGTAAAACACGAAACAGTAAGATCCTCCCTCACTCCCGGAGGTTCGGGTGTGATACGATATATCACTATAAGCATACATCTGTTACTGACGTAACTTGTAATAATAAAATTGCTTGTGAGTAAATAACTCCCTTTTATTACAAATACGTTTGAGGTTATGTTAATCTTTGATGTGGTCACTGCAGGATGGATGCACGGATGTTTACTAGTAGGTAAACTTAAAAGGGCTAAATAAAATCTAATAAAATGAAATAGAAGATGATGTCTAGAAGAGGAAAAGCTACTTGCTAAGTTTGTTTTTTTTAAATGCGAGATTTTTTTTTATTTGACGTTGGAAATAAAATACTATTATTTGGTAGTAAACTGACCGTGGTTAGTAAAATGACTGATAGTAGAATATCTTAGCTAGTACAATGAATAAGTGCATCTATAAATTTACTTCACGAAGAAAGCTCTGTGAAATGCGAACTGAAATTGATAAAGATGTTCATGAGAACGTGCGAGCAATACTTAGAGCTTTTATAGCTAACAGGCGTCTTTACTTATGTGAAATACAGCTAACGTTAACAATTTAATACCAATTCTCCAATTGAACTCCTAATGCTATAAAGCACATCCATAAGTATGGTTTACTTTATTTGTATGTCAAAATAAATTGACTTCATTATTAGAAATCAAACACAAAATTTTCAACTTGAAATTTACGACTCTATGAAACATTCAAATGGTCAATTGTTTCTCTTTTGAGTTTACGAACGGCGTATTGCGGCGGTGTTTGTTAAACTTTTTATACTAGCTAACATTACATCACATATTTTGTCCCAAATAAACAAAAGAAAATAATTTTAAACCTATTATTTACTTCGTATGTGTCGGCGAATGTTTGTAAGGGTAAAAGTTGATAAATACCAAAAAAATGTAGTGTTTGGTCCTTCGAGCCGGACGAACCAAAACCTCACGATACACGACATTAAAACGCATATCATAAAATTTAACAGCGAAACTTAATTTTCCCTTTAATTAAGCAATGTGCTCGCCGCCCGTCAAACGTACTAGTCCGTTCCTTGTGATGTAATTTAGAGGTCGCACTCGTCTACTCGTGGACGCAGACTGGCGTGAAATTAGCGCGGCGTGTCGCGTCAAGTGTTGGCACGTACGCCCACTCCTGTCCACACTGTTGCCAACATCAAACACATTTATTACATCACATATCTAATATTATTGACACTTCAGTATAAATATCTACTCTTATTTATATTGGTTTGTAATCTATAATAATCTGTCTACTGTAATCCACTTGAGGTCGTTACTTCAAACAAGAGCAATATTTACCAAAATATATTTGAGCACATCTCCAAATTGTATGGTTCTCTTCCATAAAAAGAAACACGTATATGATATTTGGATCAAGTATCTCGCTTCCTAATAACTGAAGGCGGAGCGCGTATTCAATTGGCATGTCTCAAAAAGTTTCGAGTTGTAGTAAGTTTTTCAATAGAAGTCTTCGGACGTATGTTGAACTTTAAAAAGACGTATTTACTTATTAAGTATTTGTTAGTAGTTTAGTGAGTGTTTATATTTTATTAACTTTGCCTAGTCAGCAAGGAGAGTTCAGTTAACAATAAACCGATTGATTAGCTTCCTCCTTGTAACACGAGTGTTGACTCGTTAAGCTGCGCAACGGGAACTTTATGTTGCACGTTCTGTGCCCTGTCTATAATAATAATATTCTTCGGTACTTTATCATTGCAGTGTACATCTTAACCAATCACCAAATTAACACCATTTCATTTCACATGTTATCAAAATTTTATACTATAAATTTAGAGTTACATAAATAGCATAACACGCAACCTTAAGTGGCATGTAGCCGGCCACATTGCCCGCAGAACCGACGACTGATGGAGCCTGAAAGCCATGGAAGTCATCGTGGCAATCGATGGGGGAGGCCTACGTCCAGCAGTGGACTACATTAGGCTGATAATGATGAGACAGCATTTAATACACTTAAAATATTGATTAATAAGAAACTACCATCGTAAAGTCTATTATTAACAGAAACGCCAATGTTTCCCATCTTCAAGATGCAAGCCTATCTCTTTCTCAAAGGCAACGCATCTGCTCCTCTAGTGTTGCGGATGTCCATGGGCATCAACGACCACGTTTGTGATCCCGACGCTCGTTTGCCCGCTTCTCTTACAAAAAAAATCTTGTCTCATTTTAAAAGTGGAATCGAATTTTCTCCGTAGCCTCTAAGTATGTACAAGTTGAACTTACGATAAAATAAACGGGTAACAATAGATTTCTACCGACCAACATTACCATTTATGAGTATAAAAATGTATTACCTTAAATAGTAATAAACGATTTATCATCTGTTTTGATTTATGATCAAAGTAAATCATTAGTCAGGGCAGGTAATGGACGCGAACGAGCCGCAAATAGTTTTCGTCCGCGTCCGCAACAAGTTAACTTGCCGTCACTAATGCTTGTTCGTGCAAATCTAATTCTGGATTAACAAAATGACAGGAACGGGAAGCATCAGTTGCAACTATACCGCAGGATTCACATACTGGAAACTTACGTTTTCATTTTGTCATATTATATTCTCTCTTAAAAAACAAGCAATTGCTCCTGTTAGAAAAATAACTCAATGTATTTTTAACCTGTAACTTTAGTCATAAGAGGTAAACAATCTCGTAAGCATAATTTTCACCACAGCTTATTTGAATCCTAACAAGAGATGATCTTAACGTTTAGTAGAAAATTTACGTTGAAAATTAAAATAACCACAAAATGGTGAAACAATTTTCTTTTTGCATTTCATCGTGTGGTAATTTATGGAGGTCGTATAATGTTCGGAAGGAACGTACACCCCAATATTAATATACGTGACGTACTGTTTACACTCGTTATATGTATGTTCATATTAAAGACGATCAAACTAATATGTTGGTACATGTTATAAACTATATAAACGGTTGGGGCCTAGTAGCGTGGGCCGTCCTCCCTCCAGGTGTACCGACGACCTCTGACGGCGGGAAGTCGTTGGATGCGGAAAGCGGAGAACCGCGTACTGTGGAAGGCATTGAGAAAGGCCTATGTCCAACAGTGGGCAGACAATGGCTGATGATTATGATGATGAAATTAATATGTTTATAAAATTGTATGAAAATTATACGATCTAATTATTTTTAAATAAAGAAAAGTAAATCTATAACTACACGCCGTACGAAGTATAATCTAGCTTTAATTCCTAGATCAGTTTTTAGCTACGATTATATATATCACTAGTCTCCTTTCCTTAAATCAACGCCAGAAAACGTAGCTACATGCTAGCTAGATGAATGCTTTCAAGGAAGGAGTACCCTTTTTACTTGAAGCACCCTATGTCGGGCCGTTTTGGAAATACAGCAGACGACAAGCAATTTCATGTAAAGCATTATTTAACAATTTTACTTCTATTGTAAAAAAAAATTGAAACATAGATAGAAAGAAATGTGTTTATTGCAACACAACAAAATTTGATACTTTAAAATAAACAACAAACGAACACAAAATAAATGTGTGACAAAAGAGCAAAAAAACATCACTGCATCATTAAAGATCTACGATCGCAAATTGATTCTAAGATTAATTAAAGTGATTACTTGCGTGTTTGTAGCTTATTAGCTTTATAGTTTACTAGCTTTCGCCCGTAACTTCGTTTGCAGAATTAAAGAAATTAATACATGATCTATGCTTTATTCTAAAGAACAATCTATCTCTGTACCAAATCTCATCCATGTCCGTTTAGCCGTTTTCGAGTTACCAGCTAACAGACGTCCATCTAAACGTTGGACATATATTAGTAAGATGTAATGTTCGACAGAAACGAGAATCTTATCACAATTAGTTTGACGATGACTTGACTTGACTGAGCAGTCAGCCCGTAAAAACGGCGCATGCTCATACCGAAATATTGGGAACTCAAAGAGGCTATTTGTTATAAAAATCCCGTTTCGTACGACATGATATTAGTGAAAACCACAAAACTTTTAAGTTATATTAGTAAGATCATTTATTTGGATAGTTTTTATTGCCTTATATGAGTATCGTTAATTCGAATGACTAAAATATAAGTCGGCTGCAGCCATTAGAGTGTATAAATTTAGTGTTTATGTAATAAAACCTTTGCCGCCAATTGGAAAGAAGCGACGACGTAATTCTTTGAAATTGAAGGGTCGTTAAAAGAGTCATTTAAAGAAAATCGTAAATCTCATTCACGCCGGCAGTGCTAGCCTTCAATGGTGGTCGTCATTTTAAAAGGAAATTAAAGTTATCACTTATCGGTTTAACTGCTTTAAACAGATAAAGAAATAATTATAAAACTTATTCATACCCTTTTATGGACTTCTGCTTTGAAGTTGGATCTAGGGTTTTTAAAATGTAACTATGGTATACTACAGTGAAGGGTGTTTGAAGGTTCGCAGACAAATGTTTCCCTATTTGGTAAAAGGTTTGACATTTAAAAGTTCATTAGCAAATTCATTTAGCTAAAAATTCACTGTGAGCTTTTGTCTAGTTATAAGTTAAGTTATAAAGTTTTGAAGTTAAATTTAAAGTATAAAGGTAAATTAAAATAAGCGCCAATAGCCTAATGGTTAAGGTAAGGATTTCCGATCACGTAATAAAAAGTTCGAATCCGGCCATTCGAGTTTTGTCGTAAACCATATCCTAGCACAGACCTATCCTTAGATGAATCGGTAAAAGAAATATTAGTGAATTAACAAAATTCTATTGATATTTAAAAACTTGATAAAGAACCCCGCATCTTTACTATTATGTAAATATATTGATTTTCTTGAAGAAAAGTTTTTCATTCATTCAACATTCAAATGTTATTAAGCTAGTTTGGTAAGTAGAAGTTCTCGGAGTTAGACGCGAAGAAAGGCTTTTGAATTACAATGCCTAGAATCCGTAGCGTTTTTCATTCCAAGAACAAAACCAGGTCATGAGGATTTTCCATTTTCTAATCCTAAAAACCGCACCTGGAGAATGACGTACGCAGAACACTAAGATGATAGTCATAAAAGATGGCATAAGATAGGTACATACATATGTAATTTTAAACCAAATTATTACAAACAAAAATCTCCGGTAACATATTACTATAAAGCATTTAAAATCTTAACTTAATGAAAAAAGGTTTTAGCTTAGATAAAGCTAGCTAAAGATTAGCTTCAGCATTATAAAAATATTTAAAGTATATTATAAAGCAATACTTGCTTTATTATATTAAGCTTTAGCGTGTTCAAAACGGTAACAAATCCTGCACAATTATCCGCGCCCTTCATGCCCATAGAATACAATGAGATCAGCGTTAGTGCTTGTATGTGTGCCACTGATACCCGTCGGACAGGTCGTATCCGATCTAGAGGGCTTTCTCCGCAGACCCTAGGGTCGGATAACTGAAACCATATGTCAAACGGTCAGATAAACCCGTTATCATATAAACGAATTAACTTAACGTATAAAACCGCAGCTGCTTTTTATAAAGTAAAATATTGTTGTGTAAATCAGCAATTGGGAATACAATAAACGTCTCATGTGCCACTAGTCTAAGTAACTTTATTTAAATGTTACAAGACGCCAAAAGTTTAAGCATCAATGACTACGACATTAAAACTACTACGGTAAAATTAACTTACTAACAGTAGTAGTAAATAGCTACTAGTTATGTTTACTAGAAATTTAATATAATTCCCGTTATGAATAAAAATGAACGTCAATTAAGAAATATTCACAAAAATTATTGGATTCATTGAAAAATTATTTGGCGGTGATTGCCAAATTTAGCAGGACACCAATTATTTTCGAGCTGCGGAGTTTTAATTTAAGACCAATAAATGATTTTCAACGCGAACGTAATAATTAGGGAGGAAAATTTCATTAGCATCGACGGAATTAATTGAATATTAATTGCAAACGGATACTCAAATGATTTAAAATTAAATTTCATTAAAACGTAAGCCTTCTGCACTTAATGTCAGTTAACGGTTATTTAAACAGACCTTTAGGTATATAGACAGCGCTGTCGTTCATAACGTTTTTTTTTTTTTTTTTTTAATTTTGGATTATTTTATTTCTTTTTTTTATATTCTCTCGGTCCGTATTCTTTTTTACTTTGAACCTTTTTGTTTTTTTTTGTGCAGTACTCACTTCCTACATTTTTAACTATTTTTGTTTTTCTTTTTGGTATTTAATAGCTTTAAGAACGGTCGAAATAATTAAATAGTACGTGTAATTAATGAAATATTACAAATGTAATCTATACGGAAATATCATTGCAGCTTATTCGTATTGTTGCAACCACAAGAAATATTATATTGGTATGACCTAGCCCTAGACCCAGTTATACACGTTACAAAGTTATTAATAATTAAAAACTTGCAATTATTATTTCTGATCATCATTTCAGACGGACTAAATAGACTATCAGACTCGATTACGCTTGCTTTGCTGTATGTTACAGTAAAAAGAAACATCGGTCACCATTCAAGCGACAACAGATACCCATGCCAACACAACAATATCACTATAATGCTATACCGACGATGCTAGCGTGTTTCGCCTCCCTTGAGCAAGTAAAGCCCGGCTTACGGCTACGATGTTACTTTTATTTGTAAACAAAGTTTCTGTCGGTATTCTAGACGTTCTATATAAGCAGCCATAGTATATATAATGTGTGGAGGGAAAACACAAAGTTGCAAGGACTATCTATTAGACAAACCAATAATAACTTACTATTGCGCGAGATCTTTGTCGTCAAGTCCGGATGGCGTCGCGAGCGTGTCGGCATCGCCGTCCCGCCCGCTCGGGTGCTCAGGAATTATCCGTTCGATCGTCGTCACCTCTTCGATGTCCGAGTCGATCCCTTGCGCGAAGTCCATGTAGAAGGACTCCCTCGAATCGCTCGAGCCCCGTCGCAACTTCAGCGACAGGTCAGGAGAACTGTCATCCATTTTTCTGACACTCACACGTCCCCGCACAAGAAGATTACTTCATTATCTCACTTTTTTATATTCATCTCATTCATTTTATCATTACTGTTCGTGCTAACCCATTTTGAGTTTTTACACTTCTCAAGTAAAAAAATAACTTATGTAGTTTTAATCTAAAAGCATAAAATTAAACATCAATCTAAAAAACACATTTTAATCTCACCCATTCAAATTAAAGAAACAATGTTATTTACTAAGTAGAATCCGTAACTAAGTAAATAGAACAATGACCCCCGAAAACGATTGGTAACGTTTCCTAATGCAACGATGTTTCCAGTTACATTAAGCCACGGAGCGAGCTCACGACTACAAAGCCTAATATACAAAATAAAAGGAATCAATTTGTTAAACGATAGTCGTCTGTTACGGTCAAGTCCATCAGTTAAAGTTAACGCCGCTTTGTAAGGCCTGAATTAATCGTAACCTATCTTGGCAACAATAGTCAAAGTGGCGCAACTATTTTGGTCCTTCGAGGTCAGGCTTACTACAGTTACAAGCGTGTCGTATAAAAATATCTTAATGATTTTAGTTGAATACTACAAAGAGCGTTTATAAATAAATAATAAAATTGAAGTTGAATTTGGGCTCACTTTTTAATTTTTTTACTTCTATATTTTTAAACAGAGTTTGCCGCGGGATTAGCGTAAACCACATCCGCAAAGGTATCAATCGCCGGCGATCCCTAGGGAACAGCAGTGTACCGCAACAAACATAATAATGTACGCACTAGGCGAACCGGAGCGATTCCTATGCTAGACACGCGCACCGCTTCGTAGTACTATAGACACGGCGAGTCACTCACACAACGACGTAAGCACCGCAGAGCACGTGTTCAGGGAGACGCGAGCGCGGCGCGGCGCCCTCTCGCGGCGGTGGTTGGCGCGCGAGTGCCGGCAGTTCGTAATTCGGGAGGCCGGGAGGTCGGGGGGGAGGGGAACAACCCTCCCGGCCCGGGATCAATCACTCGCATACCCCGTATTGGACCACCGATATTTGAATAGGGTGGCATTGACATTGTAAGGTTTTACTCTACAAATTCACTTCCTAGTTCGAGTGTTGCTTCTAGTTCCCTATCACTATAGCCCACTTAAAGATTTAAAAAAAAACAACAGTCATTGCCTAACATAACACATTCTTATTTGAATCGCCTTAAATAAAATTGAATTTGCTACCGACCCGCTGGCTTTTTACCAACCGAACATGAAAGGTTTGGATGCAGCTTAGTTTGTGCCGAAGATTGTTACCCGTACCTTGTTGAACCGATCCAAAAAAGCTAGTATAGTAGTTTTTTTCTGATTGTTAAAATATCGCATAGTGCTTTTAAATGCTTCGAGTTCTGAACCTTTGATAAATTCTTTTATCAATAAAGCTATTTTGTGCATATCGAATGTCATCAAAAGAAGTTTTAAAAAAGGGATGGTGAAATAAAACAATTCGAAGTCTTAATTATTATAATAACATAGTTTGCAAATAGTAAACACACTATTATTACACTTATATATATAATGATATCACAATACTTTTAAAAGTCTTAATTATAATGTAATTTTAAAGAATATATAAACGAAATTAATCAGAAATATTATGTAAAAATGTGAAAAAATAAAGTGCTCTTGTCAATGTATTAAAAATTATTATATTGCCAACAATCTCACTTCTTCATTACTATAATAATACATACAAGAATAATTAATTAAAAATTAAACATTTGATAAGCAATATTGTATTATCGTACTGAAACTTTAAGCTTGGGTTACCATCGCTAAATAATCCAAATACCCAGTTCACATTATTTCATTCCAGCGATCAAATACAATGTAACCAGCTGGTACACATTGAAACCAGTATAATGCAATATATTGTGGGTTTACATTTTTCCAGTAGGAATCCATTTTTAGTGTATTCATTTACTGGACACGAAAAATGTTCAACTGGGCGAAAATTTTCATACATATGAGAAACAAAAAAAGTTTTTTGTATGATTTTTCCACGTTAGAAACATCCAGTGATAAGTACATCCAATAATATTGCAGAGGCTATTCCAACAATTTAAATAAAAAATAAAAACATTTATAACAATACACCAAAACAACACTAAACGATTTATTTCCAAATATATATTTTTTAACCATTACATATTTGACACTTAAAGAGTTTTCAAGCAGAAGATTGGAGTCACTTGTTTTATTTTTTATTTATTTTCAATACGCATAGCCTAACCGAATATATAAAATCCTGGCCAGAGGGCGCTTTAATCGTCTTCTGTATTACATCGCTTTCTAGTACGCAACGAAATTAGTTCCAAAATGTTCCGCTATATCGCCAGTGTCTTTATTTCTGGACTATTGAACATTTTATATCAATGAAGGCTATTATACTACTTATAAAACGGCTTAACTCACGTGTAAATCGGTGTCGGTACCGACTAGATTCGAGCCCATCGGGGGCTCATCTTCAGGGTGAGTGGGATTGGTACTATAGCGCGTTCGCGGCCCGTCGCTCACTCCGTGAGTTAAGCCGTTTTATAAGTAATATAGTGAAATGTCAAACGAAAGTATGAATAAAGGCCAAGAGAAGATTCTGTTACGTTCTAATATTAAAGTTCCAATAGTAAAATTCGTTATCACTGTTTACAAAAAATGAATAGGACGACAATATTTTTCCTTCGAGTGTCTCCGTAGTCAAACGTTGTTCGTTTCATATAACAAGCTTAACTTTTCACAACAGACTATTCAAATTTAACAACACAACATTTAAATTTAGTCACAAATAATTTTCAAGCTTAAATATGTTATTTAACATTTAATTATAGTCCGACAAACTCATCTGGCCCAGTACTATCACTTAGTTCTGTCATTAAACCATAGAACTGATCATATTATATAAAAAGGAAGAAGGCAGTTATACAATAGTTTTACGAAACATTTTTGACATTAACAGATGGCGCTAGTGAGCTGTCATAATTTACCTTGCCTCATGCTCACTGGGTAAGATAAGTTGGTCGGTATGCAAATATGAAAAACTTAAATTTGATCAGAACAGGTCTTGTCAACATGTAGGAAATGAACTCGTTGCACTTTAAAATTTATTAAATGAATGAAACAAAAAAAAAATCACATAAATTGTAACAAGATATATTTATTGAAAAGTTTTTTTTTTCTATTGTAATTTGCAATTTACTTATTCCGTGATTGCCTACACCACATTAGGTTATAAGATAAATACTGACATTTAGTTAACAAGTAAAGAATTGATTATGAGTAATAATTGCTAACTTTTATATTAAGATGAAATCATAATTATAAATATAGTAAAATATTTAGTAAAATGATATATTATTCCCCATAATAGTTTCCTGTTTGTTTTACATAAGGCTTTGCGGGATTTCCACTTCGTTTGATATACGCGGAGCCAAAACTTTGTCAGCCAGTCTTAACGTTAGAGGTAAAACAAATTGCTATTTCTATGTGAAATTCAAATAAAATTCAATAATTTTGTTAATTTTATACAACACTTTCACTGGTTACATTTTATACTATGTGTACGAAAAATTTTGCGTAGATTGGAACGTTTTTTAACTGTCAAATTTCAAAAATGTTTTTTTTTTTATATATCTATAGATCGAATTAAATAAACTAGAACTCAGTGTTACATATGGTGAATAGAATTCATAAACTTTTAGAGGTAATATGTTACAACAAACTCTTAAAACTGAACCTCTATGATATTTCAGTAACTCGCCCGGCAATATATCATTTAACTTCTCTATTACATAATAATCGATTCCTGATAACATGATTGTTATGTGAGATTTAACCAACACAGGACCTCCAGGCGAGTCCGCCGCAAGCCATAGCTCCAATTAAATATATAGCCAAAGCAACAATCAGAATCAATATTACGTACATCTTGATATTCTTCCAGAACAAGGAGCGCTGGAGGGTCCTGGCTGACGCACGGTACGAGACCGACTATAACAAAAAGATAAAAAATAATATACATTTGATTAAAGTATGGGACTCGTTGATTATTAATGTAAATTCAACTATAAATTATTTAAGTTCTTACTTCATTAGAAACCTTTTTCCAAAGGCTAAAACCTCTATAATCATTTTTTTTTTACGAAATCAAGTAGCCACATTCTTTTCTATATTAATTTTAATGCAATTTCCATAAAAACAGGTTTAAAATCTTCACTGATCACTACATAATGAAGCTTTTTATCATATTAAAATATTTTTGGCAAAATTTAGTTTCATATAGGACAGGTCAAACGGCAACAAAGTCATTGTCCAATAAATTGATAACTCGGTTAAGAATGATAACATTTTTATGTTAAAAATAATCCAGTTAGAAGGAAGTCAGTAATACTTAACTATCTATCTAGATGTGCAAGCATAGTTTATATTAAGATAGGTAAGTTACGCTCGTCAATGCCATTGCTACGGACAAGATCATTGAAGTCATACAAAATCCATACAAGGCAATCCTATAAAACATTGAAGATATACTTCTAAACTAAGTCCTTGAATAACACATGAAATGTTATTCATCACGGTACAAATTTTATATTGAATCAGAGAAATGATTGTAATTGTTCTAAACACCTTCTATAGCTACTGCTCACAAAACCATTGGCGGAATTCTTTCAACTATGAATTTACAATTATACTGGTAACAATATTATCTATTTCAGTAAAGAAATTTAAAAGGGTAATTAATGGTTGACCAAATTCATCTTGATATAATGTAGAGATATGGTCGAAAGTTTGCTGAATTAAATATGTATATTTAAATACTATTTGCTTCGAGGAAATGGCATGTGCCATCCAGTGCTACAGGTTTTTTTATATATTTATTTATTTATTTATTTATTCATTGCGAAAGACAGCATGCAATTACAAACAAAATTTTGTTTCACATAAAAACTACTCTACATTCTTTAATTTGATTCGTTTGTTGCAATCTATTATATCAACTTTTTTAAATACTTACATGTGTTGCCAGATTATCAGCTTTGTCGACCAGTAATTCTAATTTTTCGCCACGCATCGCCATGCTGTCTGTAACGTAAAGGGAATTTATTTACACTGTTAAATAATAACATACATGTGTATATTTTAAATAGGATATGATTATAAAGGGTAAATTTCTCAATAGATACAGAAAGCAGAGACAGCTGTTGAAAAATGTACATTCATAGAAAAATTTATAATTATAATTGATTCGAAACACCCCATCTATCCTATCTACAGTTCGTGTACATTTTATTTATTATACGAACATAACCAACTTCTTTTGTTATTATTCAGACAAGATCTCGCCCCTTACAATATTCCTTATTTTATTAAATGTCTATCAAATCAAAATCCATTTGTATTAAAAAATTACTATATATAAATTTATAACAAACAGAAAGAGATACTAGATGTGTAATTATCATACATTGCTTCACTTTTAAATTTGATAAGATAAAAAGATGTATGCAATATTAACCAAATAATTCTTTGTAGGTCAACAACCTGTAGACTACGGAATTTATTAATTCAAGAATTCATCAACCTGGTTATTTCTCTATAGGGTAGGCACAGTACGTACTACTCTTCCATACATCTCTGTAAGCAGTTGTATCTGAACTCACACCCTTCTTATTCACATCTTTTACACAATCATCCTTCGGTATTCATCTTGCACCATACACCAGGCAAATAAAGTAAATGTATTGCTTACTTTCATTAGTCCCGTATCACACATAAATTGTTCTATTTTGATAAGAATCTGATATGACCATTACTAATGTCTTCGTAAAACAAGTTTAGTATTTTTAAAGTGTCTATACTAATATAACCAACAGAAAAGTTGTTAATAATGCTAAGATAGTATTAAAATTTAAGGAAAGACATCAAATATAGAGAAATAATAATATTCAAATTATCTACATTAAGCTTGAGTGATATTCGCTATTTCTTAATTGGAAACATAAGTGTACTTGTATCGAAAACATTTAAATTTATTTTAATTAATACAATGACAAACTTCGTTTTATTTTATTTACTCCGTTTAAGATAAAAAAAAACAAGTTTGTATATTAATACTATATCAACATCAAATATTGAATACGCGAATAAAGAACGTATAATAATGAGGTATTACAGTGTACATCAAGGTCTCAATAATCACAGTTTCTCTTTACAGACCATTATGTATAATCAATTATCTTTCGCATCCAAATGTAAATGATTTAAAAAACATACATTTGCATTTTTTGAACATTACCATATATATTCATCCACTGTTGCATCTCTTAAATTATGCATGAGATAAGGTGATTACAAAAACAAACAAAAAAACGAGAATTTATGCTTAAAACAAGTTTATGGTCTAATATCATACAATGCAAATAATCAGATCTCCTTGTCTGGTGGTCAATAATGCAGGGAATTTCTACTTAAAAAGCTTTCAAATTACTTTTGTTTTTTTAATTGTTAAAATACTGTATTGTGTATTATAATATATTGTGCACTATGGGTATAACACTGCTGTTAGGGTGTTATATTTTATGTGAGTAAAATAAATTAAAAACAAATATCGATAAAAAAAGTATAAATTTAAAAAAAGCCATGAATTCACTATTGCAACCAATACATTTAACATATCACTGCATATTGAAGCTAAAAAAAACAAGGAAACATCAACAATGATGACCGTAATCTATGAATCATTAATAATATTGGATATTGACTTACAAATGCAGTGTTTACTGACAACACAACCCAAACAGTTTAACGATAAGAGTCTGATAACACACATGAGTAAATAAATATATCATTACTACCAACAAAGGCACAGGAAAATATTTCAATGCTTTTGTATGCTTTCATTATAGGAGTTAAATATATTTATGATTTAAATGGAGGCATGAAAATTCGTAGCAGAGTAGTAGATATTAAGCAATTGTTTTGAATGTTTGAACTTTTCCTAAGTTGCTATTTAAATTCTTCGTATGAAACATAAAATTGTTTGCTATGCAGTGCTGCATTAGAAATGTAGTAATTTCGATGTCCCCATTTCAAATGACATATTATCCTCATAAAACAATTTAAAACACATAAAACCATCTTAAATAAAAGTCAATTGTAGATAGTATACAAAATATGAACATTCTTACCAACATTTTTAACCATGATATTCTTCAGCTCGTCAAGTTCACCATGCACTCGGGAAATAGTGTCCAAGTCCTTCGACTCACTGTAATGGGTCATTTCAGTGGCCAGGACTCTCGAAAACTCTCCATTCATAGCATAGGGGATAGCTGTCTGTGCAGTGTCTCCAAATGCCGACGTAAATCTTCTTTTGATTTCATTTAGAAAGAGGAATGCTCTCGAACGTTGAAATTTCTAGGGATTTAACAACATTACTTAAGTTTCACTATGATTTAAAAGGGTCAAGTGATGTTGATATACTTACGTCGTCAGTAATACAGAAGTATACCAGCTTGTTTTCCGCAATGTAGTGGAATAAGTAATTTCCATGAGAATACGTAAGCTTGTCATCGCGGGGTGGAATCTTTGTTAGTATTTGTTCGGTGACTTCTGTAAAATTTCCGGCGCATGTTGCATACTTAGCCAAGACAACTGTGCCCCTGGCAACTACGCTAAATAGAATCGGCATTTTGTTTAAATGATTGAAGAAGCTTAGATGTTATGATGTTAAAAGTATAACGACAAACAAAAAAAAAATATATTAGTCACTATGTAACGTATTAACGCAATTTTAACTTTTTGGTTACTTATTTTAATATAAATTATAATATTCTTGTCACGTCTACAGTCACAATAACTGAAACTGTAAATTATTGTTCACAGTATCCACGAAAAATAATTATTTCAATAGTTAACTAAACGCTGTAGCAAAGCTCAAAACTGCACAAAACCACAAAATATCATGACATGACATGGGTGAAGAGGACAGTCCCAGTCAGTGTTGCTAGTACCACATCGTTCTTAAATTATAGTTTACAAATTTATGGTTTCAAAAGTCACGTCTATTGATATGACACAGAAACCTGTGATATAAAAGCGATAGCTTTAATGATTATTTGACACCGACAACTGAATTTAGGGCCAAAGAAAAAAAAAAAAAATTAATTATTATAATTTTAAATCTTAGAAATACTTAAAAAAATATGCGTAACAATAATGTTATGAATTTTAAAAATGCGCAAATTTGAGGCCAATTTTGCAATCTTTGGCATTTTAACAATAATTATTTTCTTATTGAAGAATACAAGCTTGAGGCATATAATCTTATTAGCTTAATCAAAGTAGTCATCTATGTCAATATCAGGATCTAGGATATCATTACCAAATGGTGTTAAATCAATTTGATCCAAAATTAGATTTTCTACCATCTCTTCTAGATCAGTCTCTCCGATTAATATAGCACCTTGTAACCTTCCATTTTTAACAATAAATTTGATATACTCAAGGTTAGGAGTTGTACGAAGTAATATTTCGTAATCACTTTCTAAACCTTGACCATTGTATTTTCCCAATAGTATTACTCTGTACCCAAAAAGTGTTGTGCAATGAGTGAAAAGTTCAAAGCAAAAATCTTGTAGTACAGTTTCATTAGTAATCTTGGCATGCATAGCCTTAGCAGCCATGCCAGCCATTTGTCTAGCCTGAGTCCAAAGCCTTAACTGAAACCAATGTGGAGCATATTCCCAAGCAGCTGTAGCAACATCACCAGCAGCAAACACATTGTTGATAGAAGTCTCCTGATATTCATTAACTGCTAATCCACCGTCTTGTCCCCTCTTTGGTTCTTGGTCCCAAGAAAAATTAACAGCTGGCTCAACTCCAGTTGCCGATATGACAAAGTCACATCTTATTGTCCTTCCATTAGTAAGCTTTACTTCTAATGGATATCCTTCATTATTTACTTCTTGAAATGAATCAACTTCAACATTGTAAATTATTTCCAGTTCATGTTCACCACTATCACTAGTAAGGGTTTCAAGTTTTCGGTACCAATCAGGCCCAAGTGCAGCCGACTTCAAATTCTTATTAATTGATATCAATTTATCTTCCTCTGTAAATATGTGTCTTCTTAGGATTGAAGGAGCTTGTAACATTTCAGATTTATTCTTCATGGTGTTTTGAAAAAATTCTGCAGCTCCCGGGTCTATAAAGGTTTTTGATATATAGTCATCTCTTATCACCCATACTTTTTGTATTCCTTTTGTAGCGTGAACTATTTCAGATGCAATGCCTCCATTTCCAACGATGACCATTTTTCGTCCATTTTTAAGCTTTTCTTTAAAGTCATTTATAGAATCTGTATCTCTAATACCTATGATTCTGTCACATTTATTAGAGTTTGATATTAAACGAGGTATACCTCCAGTACAAATGCAGATTACTTTGTATTCAATAGTGACACCATTATCTGTAGTTGCTAGTTTATCTTTTGTGTTCAAAGTTTTTAATGAGTCATAGATGATATTAAGATTGGGATGAATTCTTAATAAAGAACTAGCTTCTGTTTCAGAAACATCAAACTTTACTATTGTTTTAGCGTAGAAACTAACATTGCTTACATTTTTAACTAAAGAGGAAGCAGTAATCATTGCAAGACTCTCTTCGGGGTGCAAGATAGCTAATGTTTCCACGCATGTCACTCCGGCTATTCCACCACCAACCACTAAGTACGAAACTTTTATATTAGCCATAGGAAAAATTTAAGGAGAAAATGAGCAACTTCAAAAGTGAAGCATTTGCCCGTAAGTTAATAAACTGTGCAGCAACTTGTACTACAAACTACAAAAATCACAACAGTTTAAACTTGCTTGGTAGTTAAAAGTTAAAAACTGTAAGAAGATTGCATTTGTAGTTTTGAAGATTATTGTTTTGAAGTTTTGACTTTTTTTAGTGCTTGACAATGACAACGTCAAATTACACCAGAAACAAAACAGAAGTTAAGAATACAATGTTACTTAAAATGTGTACATGTTTTAATACAAAAAGAAAATTCATGGCGTCCAAATCTATGTATCCTACAATAACAGTCAAATCAAAAATTAGTCCTTAAAAAGTCCAAAAAATGGAAATAAACAAATGGAACTTGTATTTTCTATCTGTCAGTGTCAACCTAGTCAATTATCAAATGTCAATGTGACACAGTAAAACGAAACATCAATACGGTCTCAACTGTACTCAACTCTCAAAAAAAAAAAATAATGAAATAAAATAAAATATAAAAACAATGTTTTCTTAGTGCATTGTAAACTTTAAAAAAAGTCTCGTGTTGAAAATGGACGATAACATTTTATCTGTTTGTTAATAGGGAAAGTACAGTAGCTATTAAAATATATATATCCGATTTCATATTTTTAACAATGTTGAAATGGATTCTATTCTCCACAGTACCTATTTCTATTTCAATATTTTGGTACTTTCCTCTTTTATGGAGTATCACGTATTTGATGTTACTTAGTGTATTTATAGGAATTGGAATCTTCATGTTAACTTTTTGGGGCCATATTGCGTTATCATCTCCTCATCAGGCATCGCTGTTTTTATTAGAAAAAGCAGAAAAAGAATCGAGGTTTCTGGAAGAGACAATAAGGGTTTGTGTCTGATAGTTTGAAAGTTATAAAAATAATTGTTTCTGTAGTTTACTTATTTATTTTTTGCATTCAGGAAGATCAAAACTCTTGGGTGAATGTGAGAAGAAAATTTCATTTGGCCATAATATTCGGACGCACTGTAGATAGTCAATTGCAACTTTTAATAGACTATATGATAAGAGACTTTGTTGCTCGCTGGTTGAAAGAGTTATCACACAAGCCGGAACCAGTTATAGATAAATTCAAGGAGCATATTTGGGGCGCTGTGCAGACTCTTTATGAAAGATTATTGAGAATAGATGCTGAGAAGTTATTAGCTAATGATATGGTGACCAAAATAACACAGCACTTTGAAAGAATAAGAATTGCTAGGAGTTGTGCGTGAGTATTGTTATAAACATTTTTTATATCATTGATTGCTTTACTATTATTTTATTTATACAATATTTAGAAGTTAAGCCTTATAACTCTAGTTTTAAAACAGATTTTGTTGTGATTTAATCAAACATATTTGAATATCATTGGAAAGAATTATTTGTCTTAAAGTCATCACTTCAATAATTAAATGGTGCACATAGATATCAAATAGTAATTAGTAGTTCTAAAATTAATGAATTTTACTTGCAGTTTAGAACTGAACCAACCTCCTGTGTTTGCTCTGGCACCACATTTAACATCATGCGAGACGGAACTGCACTACCTGCGTCAGATTAGTGAATTGATCATAATGTTCCTAATGCCTCGATGCTACTCCCTGACACCAGTATCCCATCTTCTGAGAGAAATATTGGCATGCAAGAGTATGTTAATAATATTTTCTATTTTAGAGAATTGAAAAAAATTATGAATTTTAACTTGCATAATTTTGAATTGAAAGTCACATTATAAACAATGCTCAATTAAATACCCAATGTGATGTAGAAATTATATTGTTAGATGTGAATAATGTTTTTTAAATTATTTAATTTTTATTTTAGTTTTACAACCTGCTATAAATCTAGTGACAGAACCGGATTATATAAATCAGAAGATAATTCAATATTTGGAGGCTCAAAAGGAAGTTGATGCTATGCATGTAAGGACACACGAGTATGCAAAAACATTTGAGGATTATATAAGGCTTATAAACAGTTGCAATAATGTCGACACACTGAAACGGTTACGGTATGTAAACATGTATTTTCACGATTCATTGCATTTTCAATTGGTATGAAACTAAAGGAACGTGAATGACAACCTTATGCTCAATTAATTAATTAAATATTTAAAAAGTAACATTTAGAAAAGTTGCATTATAGTTAATAATACTATAGGAACGCAAATTTACATTTATAATCAATTTAAACGTAACAAAAAAGAAAATTTACGAATAAAATAGCATAAAAATGCAGCGAAATTGAAATAAAATTAAGCTTTATTAATTTATAAATCTGATTATTCATCATTTTTTTAAATTAAATCAGTCTCTTTTGTTTTGTGACAGTTATGATATTGTCACACAAATAATGCAAGCAACAACATTGCAAAACATGAAAAGGGCTAAAGGTATAGATGTGGATATAATAGAGAAAAGCAGCACACAGCACAACATCAGTCGCCAACAGCTGGCTGATGCCAAGAAACTCAAGAGATATATTAACCAATTGACTATAGCTAAAGTTGAATGTGAGAAAGCTTTGAAGAAACTTGGCTGGGATGGAGCCTTTCCTGCTGTGGAATCGGATAGCAAGGTATGTAGAAAGGCGATAGAGTTGTCCTGGGACTGTGTTATTGTTAGTTGTTTTAATTAAGGTAAGTAAGTGAAAACTGAGACTTGCTAAAATAAAACAATTTTTATGAATTCTGACTTTCACGAAGAGGATCGGATCCTGTCCTATACCAGGGCGAGGGAGAGGAGGTTAAATGAGAATTATAAGTAAATCCGCATTCTAAATGTTGCTAAAGTTAGGACTGTTACTGTTTTTAATAATGTACTTCGAACTCAAATAAATATTTTTTTTACACTTTTCAGACCCTCCCATTGCACAAAGTCATGCAAAGTGTAACAGGCCGCAGATATCTCTCAATGTTCTTAGAGACGATGTGTTCGCAAGGTTTGGTCGGATTCTGGACAGCGGTTGAGGAGTTACGTCACAGTCCGAGAAGTAGCTGGCATCAGTTAGGAGCTGAGATATTTTACACTTACATCAGGTCACCCAGTGCGGAAATAAAAGTAGATAAGGTATGATTCTTTTTTTAATATTTTATATAGTACAGTGATCTTTGCTGGCGGTGTTTTTATAAAATCTATAAACGTTTAACTGTGTACTCTTCAAATACAGTTCAATATAGGGATATAGTAAACACCATAATTAATTTGTTAATAATATTTATTAGAGAAGTTCTGCTTGCTTATTAACTATGCAAGTTTAAAGCAAGTGGAACATGGCCAGCGCACATCACTGTACTTTGATTATCTTCATTAACTTACTAATGTTTCTAGATTTTTAGCAATAACTAAAATTTAGTAGTTATAAAATGTGCTTCATTAATGCGCACCATTTTTTACAAGATATAAAGATATGAAGATTTCATAAATCACTTAATAATGCAAATTTATCAAATATTAGCATCACATTCCCACGATTATTTCCTATTTAAAACAATATAGCAACGGATTAAAAAAAAATGATTTAAATAATTACCTTTTTATACAGTCATAGATTTTGTATGATTTTGTCATAGGAAAAAAAAGCTATTGTTCCCAGGATACTCGGAAGCGAATGGAGGCTTTCTTATTAGGCGATAAAGGTCCAGAAGTGTTTTACGAGGTGCAGGACATCGTAGTTGACACCATACAGGAGAAGTATTACTCCTCGTTCCTCCTGAGCGACCAGTACAAAGCTTTAGTTGTTGAACTTGCCAAAGAAGAAGACAATAAAGGTTAAAAATATATTAATGTATACATTTATTAAATGAATAATTAGTATAAAGTAGTATAAAGTAAAATAAATAAGTGTCTTTTAAGGGAAAATCAGTATTTCGGAGAAAAAAAAATTACTCCCCTAAATAAATTACTAATTGAAATTAATTTAATCAGTAAAATTGAATGTTGAAAGGTCAATAAAGTCAATGTAACGGCAAAATCATAAAATTTGAATTATAAAAATGTTGTCAGTGTTTTAAAATTAAACAAAAAATGTTTTATTTTTTCAGTCGTAGAAATCATTCTATAAATTCGGAATATCTAAACAAAGTTTGTTGTTTCAACAATCTATTATTACTTTGTAACCTCATGTGGAAGTTTAATTCTTGTTCACTAATTGTCATATATTTTGATATAGACTTAAGTTCGGAAAGATCGCCCGTAGAAGACCGGCAGCTGTCGAACGAGGCCGCGTCGTCAGCGGAGAGCGCCGTGGGCGCCGTGCACCTCGCGGAACACTCCACGTACGCGCGCCGCAAGCTCGACCAGCTGCAGGAACGGCACAACAACAAGACGCAGGTAATGTAATTACATCATTACAATTCGATGATTAACTTTAATTAATTACTTCATCAAAAAGCAAAAAAATCACAGGTCAAGTTACACTGGAAATGAAACCGATTTCGTCTGGAATATATTTTTTAATGGAACATTATTAGTTGCAAAGTGAGATTAAACTCAGTTAAAACCGTATTTAAATTTGTTAAGCCGTTTGTGTGATTAGCGAGCACAAACTGACAGACATTCCGACAGAAACAGATTTTAGATTAGTTATATATGTTCATACCAGGCTTTAGCTGCATTGCGAGCGTCATTGAAACCCGAGTCGCCAGCGCTGGCGATGTTAGCCAACGAAGTGGAGAGGCTGGCCGGAGAACAGATGCGGCTCGAGGCGCACCTCGCGAGGACGGACACGTGGGCGGAGCACCTGGGGCGCTGGCGGGCTTCGGTACACAGCGCCGAGGTATACTAGCTGTTTCTGAACGAAACCTTGTTGGACTATCGGAGTTGAACTAATACTAGAGTCGGTACCCAGGTTATAGACGAGTCGAAGCCTCCTCAGTTCGTGATAGTGGTGCACATGGCGGAGCAGGAGCCGACGGGAGACGACGAGCGACCGGAGCAGATATCCACCGGCTGGGTGCTGCTCAGGACGCTCAATGAGTTTCAGGTAGGATCAGTGTTAGGTAGTTTTGTGGAAACACTGCTGCTGAAGGATGGCAATGAACGTATGAATGATTTTTTTTGTTGTTCTCAGGAATTACATAGAAAATTAAGGCCCATGTGTTCAGAGCTCAAAAATATAGAGTTGCCATCAAATTCGTTCAAGTTTCTATTTGGGAAGAATGACAGGCAATCTCTAGAAAAAGCGAAAATATTGATACAGAAGTATCTAGAAGTAAGTGTCTGTTTTTTTGAATCCTTTTTTATTTTTTTTAAATCTTTAAAGCTTCATTAATGAAAATGTTTGTTACAGTTTGTATTAGAAGATGACAGGTTAAACCAAAGCGAAGCTTTATATACATTCCTTAATCCTAGTTCAGAATATTTAAAACAGGGAGATCTACCAAAGAAGAATAAGTTTTCATTCTCTACATTTTTTAAAAGGTACGTTCAATCACCCTCATTGTGGTCCAGGGGGAACTTGCGGCAGGCGGAGGACCGCATGCTGTGGAGACATCGGACAAGACTACCAAGGATGATGATGGTGATGATGATCCAATATAGTTGTATGTTTTGCTGTATTTCATTGTATCTATAATGCAAATTATGTTTATTACCTAAGAAAGTAATTTTTTGTCTATGGATTTAATTTAAAACGTTTTTGTTTGTGATTGCAGTGTTATAATTGTTTAAATATGTTTATAATTTCTCATTTCCACTGAATTCGAGTAGCACAAGCAGCGAGGGGGGCGCTGCGGGCGCGGCGGCGCAGGAGCGCGGCGGCGAGGGCGCGGGCCCGGCGGCCGCCGACGAGATGTCGCTCTACCTCGACGGCAACGGCGCCGACGTTAACAACAAACACCTCAACAACTCAATGCGAGGTTAGTTTTTGTCCCTTAATGCCGCAGTCCGATTGCTTAGATCATCACTAACAGTGACACTGAGCATTAATTAAAAAAAGTACCCTTAATGTAGAAAACTCATAAATAGACTAATTAATGTTTGGCTGTTGTATTTTTTGCGAATAAATAAAAAAAAATTGACAATTATTCCATTCATTAAGCGCCGATGATTTAATGATGAAGGGTACATTCGACAGACGATTTCCGATTACGTGATTGAAAGTTCAAATCTCCACATTTGACTATTGTTCTGTATCATATCCTAGCAAACCTAGGGCTCAGTTGAAATGGTTATAGAGATATTAGTAAACAAACAAAAATGGTAGTATTAAAAAAAAATGAAAGTCTTTGAGCCGTGCAGTAAGAGTCTTTTTATCACTAAGAATTTATCGTCTCAGTATTATTTAAAGACTGAGAGCGTCAGTTTAATTTTAGTTTACTATTACTGCAGGTTATCATAGAGTCACTTGTTATCATGACATTCCTCTAATTATCTCTGAAAAACAAAGACAATATAGAGTATTAAATTGTAACAGAATTTTACTTTTTATCATTTCCGTAATGATGGGACGGCGACATTTTTTTTTAAATATTTACATGAGATGACATTTATATGAGTGAAAGCTATAAACTACGCCCACGAATTTGGATGATTCTAGTAAATATGTTTTGATATTATATTTTTAGCGTAACTACGTCTGGACCGCAAGTGAAATGCGTTAGACGTTAAAATATTTTAACAAAGTGATTGGCGTGTTAATTAAAATTTGTTTTTTTCGTTTGTTCCAAATTACTTTAATTCGTACCGCCTGCTATATATAAATTGTTAACGGGTTTATACGTTAAAAGTTTTTCGGTGTTTAAAATGTCTAATGTTAAACGAAACGTCGTCAATTTGTGCGCTCGCGAAGAAATTTCTGTAATTAGTACAATTACGTTGTTAATTTATATCTAGAAATAGATGTGTCGAATACAGAAAGCTTCTAATTTTCCTAATTCTGTCTCACTAATAGTTTAATGTAAAATATCTAGATATTTTCTTTAGATATTGAACAAAAATCAATACACATTGCAAATATTTTTGTTGAATGAATGAATATTATGTTACAATTTACTACAGGCAACAATTTCTCTCGCCTTTTCTTTCGTTTTTTAAATAATGGTGACGATTTATTGTAACATTTATGTTCTTTCTTCCTAATTAAATCAGTTAAGTTATTGACTTTATTAATAAAGCCAAGGTGGTCGTTTAGTGTGTGTGGACGTGGACGAAGTAGACGCTGCGTCGGCGCAGCCATATTGCACAGTACGCGGCGTAACCGAGAAGCTTGTATTTATCGTTAGGCGCGGGTCCGCTGGCGGAGGAGCGGGACAGTATAGCGGAGCCGCTGTACGCGCTGCTCAGCGAGGTGTTCGACATGCGAGGCGTGTTCCGCTGGCTGCGCAAGACCTTGGTCACCTTCGTGCAGATCACTTACGGCAGGACCATAAATAGGTGCGTTATAAAAACCAATAACTCAGCAAGGAATAGAAGATTAATCATGTTTCAAAGTTGAGCTGTCTGTAAATGTATTGTAAAAATCAAATTAATTTACCGGACCTATAGATTTATTGAGCAACTGAGTGAATGATGGAATTTGTTGGAGCCACAGTTAAAACCTCTATTTGCCCACTGTTGGACATAGGCTTTAAGCGCTAAATATAGTTTACTTGTAATTTTGTAGTCACAAATTGAAATAATTAATTTTATGAATGTAGGCAAATAAAGGAGACGATATCGTGGCTGTTCTGCGAGCACATGCTGCACTACTATACGGGCGTCGTGCTCAAGTCGTGGTGGCCGGGCGGCGTGCTCAGCGAGACCACCAATAACAGGAACCTCAGGGATAAGGGTGAATATTAATTTTGTACTTTTTTCTTTCTCTTCTCGCTCTACCCACCCTTTTTCTAGGTAAAAGTGAAAATGGTTTTAAAGTATTAGAGAAAAAGAGGCCACTATTTACCTATTTTATAAATGAGGGTATATTTTTATCATGTTTGTAGTTTTTAAGCCTTTCTTTAAATTAGTTGATGCTTCGACGTTGTTAATTCGAAGTGCTATAAGTTAACAATGAAGCAATGTTAGCGCTTTATAAAGCAGTGCAATTTCATACGTTCGTAGAGCACACGCGCACGCTGGCGCTGCAGCAGCTGTCCGAGAGCGTGACGGGCGCGCTGGGCTCGCTGCTGGGCGCGCACACGGCGGCGCGCGGCGCGCACAAGCTGTTCCACGCGCTGCAGAATACCACGCACAACAAACAACTCTTCTATGTAAGTATCCAACTATAGACGCAACTATCCGGTTTGATCCGGTTTTAACTAGAACAAACCGGACAAAACTGGTTTAAAGAATTTGTTTTTTAAGGACTTTTCATGTTGTTATCACACGTCGCAGTTTGTTCACAATTAAAAACTATTTCCAATAATATTATAATGAATAAGTTTAAGATAAACAATATATATACACAAATATAAGTATTTATTTAACTATTTCGTTATATACATTTGTCAAGTTTTTCGTTTGGCTAAATAAAAAAATATACCAATAATAGCAACGAATGTTGCAGGTCCGAAAATAGACATTATAACCACGAGTATTAAGGCCGTGCCTAATATTATATGTGAATTTGTTTTCTCCATTGACACGATAATTTTCTCCGGCGGTCTGCCCACGTAGGAGATTGACTGAAATAGAGAAAATGACGTCACCACGTGCTACACTCGGCAATCACTAATTCATATATACAAGTAAACTTACACTGAACTCCAAATTGTCTTCGTTTTTAACCATTAGTATTTTCTCACCCAGTATACTTTCTAAAATTCAAAACATGAACACTTTAGTTTTTATATACATTGTATAAAAACTATGATACCTATAAAGGTAGAGGTAGACCGAAGAAGGTGTGGATGGATTGGGTGAAAGAGGTTATGTGTAGGAAATGTGTGAGTTCAGATCTGACGGCTGACAGAGATGTATGGAACAAAAGTACGTACTGAGTCGACCCTCCATAGGGAATAGGACAGGTTGATGATGATGATGATTTTTAGTTTATACCTGTCTAGTAGCTTCTGAGTTATACAATTTTTTCTGTATAGAATCTCCCCTTAAAAGAAATAATCATAGTATACTCACCGCTGCATTCAACTTGGATTTTATTAATTTCGTCTAACACTCCATCTTGTATGACAATATTATTATAATCCTTACTGTATCGGAAAATCTCGGCTGCTAACACGTCCGTGTAATCTTTGTTCTTCATCTTAAAGCCTTTTTTAATTTCGTTTAGGAATAGAAATGCTCTGGAACGCTGGCATGCCTTAAATTAAAATTGTTTGTTAGCAAATACAGAACGACTATGTTAATCTTGATAAAATTAAACACAGTCTGGAATAGAGCATATGCTGTTTAACATTTTAATAATATTGATATAACAGTAAATTGATTTAGTAAGTTCCGTCAACATGTTGGATGGTTGGATGGATGAAAGGTCATAGCAACGTCTGCTTAGTCTCGGTTCTATGATGTCCACATAGAGCTTGCACTTTACCGAATCGATGGACTAGGTTTTTGTTTTTAAAAAAAAAAGGAAGCGAGCGAGATCACCGAGGTGATTGTCGAAGTCGATTAATAACATTTTAAAGTTTGGTGAAATTTTAAAATGTAAATAAAATACAATTTTCTAATAATTATAATTAAATGTACCTTATTTATTAGTAAAGAAGTTTGTAATAGTAAAAATATTAAACTACACTTACTTTATGTGTAACACACAAATAAACATGGTCGTTCTCAACGATATAATTTATCAAATATTTTCCGTGTAAATAAGTCATTTTATTAATTTTCTTCGGTCGTTTCAACAACACTTCACTCACAATATCTATAAAATTGCCATCACACGAGGCGTACGAATTATTTATAATTTGATTATTTGCTATTACACTGAATAGAATAGACATTTTTTTTTTCCCAAAAAAAAGTAACTTCGTACACTCAATTTGTTTAAAAATGTATTATCCAAATGTTTTTTTTGTATCAAAACCGATATCTGATGTTTAGCACCGGACAGACATTCTTCCGTAAGCTTTCGACGTTTGTATCGTATAAATACCGCGCTCACGCGATCTCCGATCTAAAATTGTCTAAAGTTGTCGACGCTTTACTGAAATCGTTGCCACGGTATGAAAACGCTCGTAACGGCAATTGATCAAAGCGACAGGTGAAACGTAGTTTATCATGTCAAAATATAACGGACGTCAATTGGTCAAACACATTGCAAGGGGATCTTCCGTTTATAAAATCCAAACATAAATCACTATTCTACATACTTTGATGAAATTAGTTGCTTTTAAGCTGCCTTATTTTCATTGATATTCAATTTTTTTTTTCGACAAAAAAGAACAATGTTAAAGAAGGCAATTGATTTTTTTTAATACACTGATTTCTCCCGGAGATAACATCTAACTATTTGACTTCGACTTGTTATTTTTTCTCATCATTTTGGTCGTTAGTTTAGTTTCCACAAACATATTGTCATTTTCTTTGACAGACACCGTGATAACTTTATAAGTGTTAATTTTTATCATTTAACGTTTTGTGACATTCTTGTTATTAATTTCAGGAACTATTCGATGTGGTCCTTCTCGAAGTGTTTCCAGAGCTCAAACGTTATCAGTAATTTAGCACAAATATGTCACGGTCTATCTGTTGTGCTGACGGATGTAAGAAATATTGGGTACAAAAGTTTTCAAATATAGCCTCGGCATATAACCGGCCCTACGCAGTGTCAGGTGTAGCAAAGCGTAAAGAGATGGGCATATAAAAATGCGCTAAGAAATTTGAAACGGCGTACACTTCGTTGCTTGCTGTCGCGAAATGACCAAAACCTTTCTATATTAGTGAATACTGTTCTTGAAGACTTTACCGATCTGACTTTTTATTATTTGGCTTTAACTAAAATAATAAATAATTGACATAGTCCTTAATTTATATTTTTAAATACGACCCTTGTACGACACAAACCCTTGTATTCTAACACTTACAGGGACTTATTCCAAAGATTGACATTTTTTGACATTTTAATATATTTCCAAATAACTAGTTTATAATATTTTTTTTATTATTTAACTAACAGTACGTGGTTAGAGTGGCGCACGCGCATTTTATTTTATAAGATTATTCTGTTATATAACGATTATTTTTTGGGAATTTATTATACTGATTGTATCTACAAATTTCACCTGCATATCAACATTGTGTATTTATTTGAATGGTCAAATTAATACTTTATTAATAAATTAAATATTAATTGTATCGGCATATAGATGGCGCGACTATCGTGAATAGAATGAATGTTTTGATCTCATATTTAGGTGGTAGTTACATGAATTTATTTTATTTCGACACTTAGCTTTGAATGTGCCAATTTAAGTTAGACGCGTTCTCAATAACATGACACTCATAAAATTTCATGAAAAATGTTCAAGTGACCGCCAGACGACTCGGTGTCACAAAATGGAACTCATATTTACAAGTCTTATTCATCTTCATTTATTAATCCACAATGTAAATATTCACTGTCAAGGTGTGACGTCACCGTCAGATCTCATGTTATTGTTAACGGGTAGCATATATCGATGTAATTTACGCAAGATGGTTGGTTCCGTCGCTTGGTGCCCCGTATAAGAGTACTAGGAGCTCTGAGATTTTGAAGTGTCTATGTCCAGGCTGTAATGCTGCTACCGATGATGATACGTTCCAAGATCTAGGTGACTGGGAACCTCGAAGTTACGTTTGCTTTAGAGCGGGCTGGGCTCAAAAAGCAAAGATGAATGTTCGTTATTGCTCACATCGTAGTGAATTTCCCGTTTAAGGGTAAGTCATTGTAGTTTTTTTTTGCACTTTGTTTTCAGTACCTGATTTCGTATTCTGTTTGTAATTCTCGAAGTTTCCATTGAAATATTAATTCTAGTCTTATTTATTGAATTATTACAAATGTGAATGTTATGAGATTTTCCTTATTAGTCATGTCTTAGATCTGATACTTTGAGTCGCGATAATTGAAGTTATTTGTTGGTTTCTAGTTACGTTTTTTTTTTTTTAACGTAAAATACTTTGAACTTTTCGTTACAACTTATTGCGAAGTTAATTGAATTTACGTTCTATTTTTGAATTCTATATCTTTGTTTTTTTTTAATTTACATCATTTGAAATTCATTTTAATGTCATTTCGAAAAATGACAGCCAGCAGACTTTATTTTTTTAAAATTATTGTTCTGTTAAAGCGCACGTTAGTCGTATTGGTAAATGGGGCTAGGTAATTAGACAATAAATATTTTTCTCATTAAAAATAAGTATCTAAAACTCGTTGTAAGTCAACATGATTGGATCTGTCTTGATATTTATTGTCTTAAAAGACAAACTTGACTTTTGTTAACTTTTTATATTTTTTTGTCAGGCCTATATTTTTAGTATAGAAGTAATTGATGGTAAAATTTTAATATAAATCGATGGTAAAATATATATAAACCATATTCAATAAAATTATTTTTGGTCAAGGTTAATTTTTAGCCATATTACGTATTTAAAGGAATTTAAATTTAACTCTTTTTAGGCTATTTTGATACATTAAAATAGGTTTTTTGTTTCGCAAAAAAAAGACTGTTTATATTTTTATTAAATAACAAATTTCCATCGGTCGTCGACAAATTAACGCAAGCTAATGTTTTTAGCAAAAAAAAAAAGTATTTTATCATGAATTTTAAAATTTTATTAAGCATTCGATATGTTCGATGTTTGTAGTTATTGAAATTAATAAAATAATTTAATTATATCATTCCATATTAATGTTTAAATGTGCTTTTATTATTGTAAACTTTAGATTATCATTCCTTCATATTTTGATACGACGGCTCCTGCGCATAACGACGTAACTCACTTGTTTAACAAAATACTAGCCAATTCGGACATGCCCTCATCATCAACCTGTCCTTTTCCCTACGGAGAATCAGCACAGCATATACTCTTCCATACATCTTTCTCACAATCCATCCACACATTCCTGATACATTCTGATATGTAAATCATGACATTTAATTACTTTAATAGTCTGTCTCTAAACGTACAGTAAATTTGTTTTATTTTCTTTAAAAAAAACGCTATTTTTTGAGTTAGGACTATTTGAGTAGGACCGTCGTGTGTCAAATTGATACGTCAAGTATTATGTACCTACCGATGGATGCATAGCTGTTGTATGTTGTCTGCGCTCTATGTACTAAGTGTTATATACGTATGTTGTCTAGGTGTAATACGTACGTGTCTACATTGTATGCTAAATGAAATAATAAATATTATGTATATTTTAAACATGTTGTTTTACTATCTTCTATAATATAGAAATGAATCGCTAAAGATCTTGCTAAGCGCTAATCTTGGGAGCGGCGGAACCGATTTCCTTAATTCTTTTTTTTTATAACACCACTTGGAGTACGAAAATAGGTGAGAAAAATTTAAAGAAATGCCTGAAAAAATCTAACAATCTATAGGACGATTCGTAATAGTACTTAAAAGTCAATTTGAACTTTAATACCGTAAAGACGAATGTTGAGTGTTACACGGTACGAAGTTCTTCGGGTCAGCAAGAATTTAATAAAGTGATTATATAGGTCAGAAATTCCTCATCACTCTTTTTCATCAACTGTGATCAAGTCTCTAGATCTAGATATCAAGATCTAAGGAAGGATTTTGGTAGTGATCAAGGTGACAAAGGTGATCGTCGAATGATCACCTGGATAGATAGATCAGATGTTTTGGAAAGGATCTAGTTTTTAAAAGTTCTGAAACTGGAGGAGTTCAATTAAAACGCATAATTGAATAATTTCTATACTTAATTTTTTAATACAATAGTAAATCACACAACAGTTTTAACACCTTACTTAAGGAGGCGTCGAAGGTGTAAAAGCTGTTTATATAATTATCTTATCAACACTAATGATTGATTAAAAAAACAAATAATATTACATGCTAATAAAAAAATATTACTGAAAATTACAAATTTGGCACAAACCGCACGACGATCTTGACAATTTCGATTCATTAATATTATAAATATTCATAAATAAAGATTACATCGAAAGTTGACAAACGATTATTTTGAAACGCATTGTGCGCATATTTATCTTGTGCATAAAACGACTAATGTCATTCACATACATTATTACAACGACGAAATAAATAACACACGTACCAATCGAATTATTCGAAATAGTTGCCAACGTATTCCATCCACGTACTCAAACCCAAAGTTTTTGGTATCACAGCACTCATATTCCTTTCCCTTATAAGCTATGCGTTCAAAGAAATAGGTTTTTTTTTTTTCTTAAAACTAACTCGAAATATTACAAATCATTCGAGTTGTTGCCAGTCGATCCTCCTCAACGCTTATGAAGCTTACGTTTAAAAACAATTTTTTAAAAATCAATTAATCGTCACAGATAAAACAAGAATAATCGATATTATTTAACGCTCGTAAATCGATTCTGTAATCCTGCGATGGACTGAGTATTGAAGCTTCGTGAAACGAAATAGTGTATTTTATACACTGCAAATGTTTAGTGTGTATAGTAAAAGATTGGGAATAAACTTTGAATGGCGCAACAAACTCGAAAACCCGCTACACACTTATTTTGACTGCACACTTCCACTGATCAGTTAAAACGAAAGGTGTGTAGCTGGCTTAAATTAACTGTTATTCACGTACTGACCGACATACTGATCTGACCCGGTGAGAGAAGCGCGTACTCCGGGTTACAAGTTGACAAATTTTTTGACACATTGTTGACATTGACAAGGGGGTCTCATATGTTATTTTGTAATTTAGATCCACGTATGCCCGCTGGGTCAGATGAATTTATCGGTGTATTGTTATACATTAGTTGTATTTACATGTGTCTATGCTTATTCAAAATAAACATCAGTACACAAAATTCGCTACTAATTTACACTCATTTACTTATTTAAAAACATACAAAACATTTATCGGTATTTAAATAAAGTTTTATATATATGAAATAGATAAATTTTACAGTAAAAATTTTGAAAATTATTCGACGGCGATAACAATGTTTATTATGGCTGAATTGAAGCAGATAATAAATAATTCCTCTGGGCTAATCAAATTTGTATCTGTAACCGTTGTTACCCGTCCTAAGTCTATCTTAGATTAAAACACCCTGTGAAACGTTGCCCGCTCGTTGCGGGCGTCATTAGAACCCTCGATAAAAACACAAGGAAATTAACATGATGTCCCATAACATAAGTAATGAGGCAAAGTTTTATATTTAGTAGGAAACTCGAAAGCATATTTTTAAGATATAACTCTAATTAATCACTAAAGGAATTCACTCTGATATGAGGCGTGCTATATACCAACGCATCTGTCGACCAAATGTATCCGAGGTGCTTCATCTCATGAGTTACAAATTAACTATTATTTACATTCAATTATGTTTGACAAAATATCGTCGTAATTAAAACTAATTATTTACATTGATATTTTATTGTCACCATATCAATCGTGGTGAAGTAAACACTAGAAGCATTGTAAAGTAACCGATAGGAAAATAACTCGATTAACTCTTGATTTCATCAATAGCATATATATGTGAACTATGTGTGTATTTATATATAAATATATGTGCATTCAGCAAACATTCAACGACGGCGAGCCGCGGCCGGACTCCGATCACAACACACTACAGAACGTATAAGAATAATCCCAGACCTAAATATATATGACATTTAAAAAAAAAATAATGTTATTATCGCCTTGTATCCTTTCCCGTGAGCCAACGGGAAGAGGAACACGGACTTGTATGAAAATAATACAAATTTTAATCTATTTCATTAACGTCTATGTGTTACACTTACGTCTATGAATGTTCCAACATATTTCTGAAGCTACGATACTACGTTGGGTGAACGCGAAAAATGTATCGAAGCAAAACAATCTATTAGTTCACCCATTCTAGTATCGTTGGAGTATAAAAATATAGAAATTAAAGAGATCTAACAACTTCGCAAAATGACAATGATTTCGTTCAAACTTTAACAAAAAAAAAACTAACTAAAACGCTACAGGTAATATTTATTCAGTTTTTTTTTTTCTTCAAATCTATTTACACATTAATAAAATATAATTTTAGTCTTCTAGACTTATCTAAATACTACACGATATCAATGTTCTAGAAACAATAACAATGTTCAAGGTTCATATTCCCCCGGGAATGTACTAAACCACCAACACTTACATATATGACGGAGTTTCAATACTGACAACGAGGTGGAATCGAGATGTAAAGTAGGCTAGGACAGATAATCCTACAAATTTAGCCTATATTTATTTTTCCAATTAGATTATAATAAACAATAATCTTACTGTATATATCTACGTATATTTCCATTTTATTGATATTTGGAATTGACGTAATTGGTTGTTGCGCCCCAAATGTGTAAGATATATGTTCTTTTTAATTTCCTTCTTTGTAGTCAGCGGCAGCTGTTTAGCGGCGCGTGGTTTTTGTCATCAGCCTGTATAGCGTTCTAGGAGCTCTAACATCGAACGAGACACCGCCTGCTCTACAAACTATGTGTCATTTCTACTGGCTATTCCTGGTAATTGAGATTCTTTCGTTATGGTGCCGTCACACTCACGTTGAACTCCAAATCTTTGTTACTTAATAAATTTATTGCGAATATACTTTAGAATTATGTCAGCACATAACGTGAGTGTGATTGCACCTACCACCTTGCACCTAACATGTCCGAGTTTAGGCGAAAGGGTGTAAGGTGACAGGTTCAAAGTCATCGTGCGAGGGTCGACGGTGCGGCGGCGGCGGAGGCGGCGGCAGCAGGCTGGTACCCTCCGGGATGTACACGTTGGTCACACGCTCCTGATAACAATGACATAGATAAAAGTACAGACAGCTAACTTGTGACCATGTGAATGATTTTATATTTTATCGGATCACATTTTGTGGAGACAATTTTTAAAGACTGTACTAAAGAAACACCGGTCAAAGTAAAGTTTCTTACAAACCTGACTCTTGTCGTATTTAAATATCCCTTGGAATCTATTAGCGCGGCGGTCGACGTCGCTCGGCGCGCTTGTGCCGGCCGCGCAGCTGTAATTCGGGTTGTGGAATGAAATGTGGCCGCCAGATTCGCGGTAGTTTTCCTTCAGATCGCCACCACGCCCCGTGTGCAGTTTCACTGGAATTAACAAAAATTATGTAGTAAGAAAAATAATAAATCAACAGCGAAGAACAAATCAGGGAATCTGTATTGTAATTGCTGTGCCGATCCTTCGTAGCGAAATGGCTAGGTTCATGATGACATAAAATGGTCAATGGTAGAGGCATTACCAAAAGTAACTGAGTTTCATTTAACTCTGCACCGTTCCCCGCTTCACTACACGCCACCAACAAAATACAAACATATTACTTTATAGAACTGTTGCATTAGTAGGCAGTTTATTAATTCGATTAAGAATCGTTGATCGCATAAGATATAGATGATTTAAAAAAATAAAAATAGCAAAAAGCACGTACCGCATATGATAATGATAGTTGTAACGCCTAGGACGACGCAGAATCCAAGTACCAGTCCCACTAAAATGAAACCGACGCTCTTCTCCGTCTGCGGTGTGGGCAGCGGCGGCTTTATCGGTATTTCAGTGTCCATGTAATCGTAGTAGGAAGGATAATGCGATGGCATTCTTATATCAACCCGTAGTTTTGTTTCTGTAATGTAAATATTGAGTGTAAATTGTTTGGAAGTTACTAGGGAATTAATATCTCGACTGATATTTCTTAGATATGACATCGTCAGTTTGACATGACACATGTTAGTTTTTTCTCAAAGCTGTGTAGATATTACTGTGATTTTTAGTATCTCGACATTCTTTTTGTGGCATTTACTATTTGTAGAAAACTAATGATGCCATGATAATTACAGTGAAAATGTACAATAATTGTAAATTCAGGAATGTGGTGTGCTTGAGCAGGTCAGAAGCAAATTGTGGAATTAAAATTACCTGCAGTGCAAGGCCTCTCGTCAGGTACATTCGGGCATTCGCATACGTAGTCTGGTCCTCTGAAGAGGCAGAGATGACTGCAGCCACCATTGTCATCTCGGCATGGGTTCCAGCCGCGCTGCTTCTCCGCTGACACGGCTTTAATTTCCATGAGAGTGTCTAGTTCTGAGCTAACCGAGGTTACGTTCTTACCAGTCTTCTTATCGACCCTCATCACTGACTTTTTGAACCAGTCCGTCCAGTAGATGTAATCGTTGAACTGTAACAAGATTTATTCTTTTCAATGTGTACAGATAGCTTTCATAATTGATAATAATAATGACTGTATTCATTTAGTTTTGCGGTTTTTTTTTAGAATTTCACCCACCTGCGTCATTCCGAAAGGATTCTTCGCATGAGGCACTAATTGCACTCTGTGTTGACCGTTCAGATCTGATGTATCGATTCTCTGTTTCAAAGCATCAGTCCAGTAGAGTCTGCGGTCTTTGAAGTCAATTGTCAAGCCATTGGGGAAGCCAAGGTCGTGAGTAATGATGGCTTTTCTCTGACTACCGTCTAGCAAAGCTCGCTCGATCATTGGCATCTCGCCCCAATCACTCCAATAAAGAAATCTGCAAATAAAGTTACAAAGTTTATTTGGTTCATTGTCTATGATAATTCTTGATTGCCATATTGTTTTTTTGAAACTAATTAATTGTAACATTACCCTTTTGCTGGGAAAAGCGTGAGGGAGCGAGGTTCCGTTAAATTTGTGACCAGCGTCTTTCTGCAAGTGCCATCTAAACGTGAAACCTCTACCACCTAAAAGTAAATAGTTAATAAATATTTTTGGCATTACCTTTCGTATAATTATGTGAATTATTATGATAAAGTTACCTTGTATTCATTATCCGTCCAGTACAAATTGTTGGCTATCCAGTCGATGCCCAGACCGTTGGGAGCGGTCAGGTTTTCTTTGATTATAACATAGGTATTGCTCATGTTTGTCATATTAATTGATCTGAAATATTTAATGGGCAACTTAAAAAAAAAAACAAAATTTTGTAATTTTTTATTAATTCGACCAATTATCAATATTAAACATACCTGATTACGTTGTAACCGACATCAGTGAAATATATCATTTTTTCTTCCCAATGGTAATCAACTGCAACCGTGTTTGAGATATTTTTAACTGGTAGTGTAATGTCCCATTGTTCCGGCGTGTCCAAAGACATCATAGTCAAAGTCTTTTTAGTGGCAAATACCAGGAAGTTGTCAGGATGCCTTCTGCATGTTTTCGGATTTGATTCAGTGTCGTTTTCGAAGAGTATTCCTGTCGGACAAGCACAGGAGTATCCTTCGGGAGCTCGCAGACAGAGATGCGAGCAGCCTCCGTTATTCTCACCACAAGCGTTCGTAAACACTTTGTCACCCTGTAATAGTTACATATTGCATAATTTTTAAACCCTCATGTGAAAGAAGTACAATTAAGATAACAAATACAAGATAACAAATATAAGATATTACAAGTAAGATTTTTATTGATCATTTTTTCTTTTATAGAAACACCGAAATTATTTGTAAAAAATAGTAGTATTTTTACTAACTTGAACTGCGCGTAGATTCATCAAACCTTCCAAATTCTCTCTGATCTTCAATTGGTTCTCGCCGTTAGTCTTATCAGCTCTATGAAGAGCTTTGGTCTTCCAGTCCGTCCAGTAGATGTGTTGGCCGACTATCACGATGCCATAGGGATACGGAACTTTGTTCAGAAGAATACGTCGTTCTTTGCCATTGAAATCGGAACTCTCTATTGTAAGCATTTTAGCGTCGTTCCAGTACAAGCGACCTTCGATTCTATCTATTGCTAAACCGTTGGGCCATTTGATATTGCTGTCTATAATGACGTGCCTGTCAATTAAAAAAATGTGTAAAACGTAAGTTGAGCATTTTAAAAGACAAGGAACTGTAAATGAATTTTCTACGATACCTACCTGTTTTTACCGTCCATGTCTGCCCGCTCGATTTTAGCAGTTGTTCCCCAGTCAGACCAGAACATATAGCCCTGTTCGTAATATAATGCGATAGCTCGTGGAGAATCTGATGAAAAAAAAACACGTTATAAGAATTAAAATTAAAATCCAAACAACTTTTATTTGTACAAAATCAAACTTACCCAATCCAGTCCATATAAGAAGTTTTCTATTGCTTCCATCTAACTCCGCGACTTCAATGCTGTTACGACCGCCATCCGTCCAATATATCTAAATTAAACATTTTCTTAGTAAAGTATACATAAGTTTTAAATGAAGACAACAGATTCTAATGCTCTCTACTGTAATGATGTTTGGAGACTTTCGAAGTAACGTACCTTCCGCCCAGCAGAGTCAATAGCCATGCCGTCACACGTACGGATGCCGTGCGAGAAAATCGTCTGTACATCTTTTCCGTGTCGATTTGACCGCTGAATTTTTCTTTCAGCAGTATCACTCCAGTATACCATACCTACGAAAAAATTCCAATGATATGAACGATTCTAATAAAAATAGTCCGTTTGATATCAAGTGTTATCACTTGCTGTGCTGGCAGATTTGTTACTGACCTGTTCTTTGATCGACGTCAACACCTAATGCGTTCTTGAGAGGAGGTAGAGGCATTACAACATCTACGAGATATGGAACATCTAACGACATTACACGTATGTCAATGCGATGCGCAAAGATCAAATAATTCAATGGGCCTTCGGGACATGTTTTTTTGTCATCCTGCGAAATTAATAACGATATCAGCATTACTTAAAGTACTAAGGATTTACTGTTTCAACGATAATATATCTTTACAGAGTACGTACGTTTATTTTTACTCCAGTGGGACACGCACAAGATCGTCCATTAGGCTTTAACAGGCAGAGATGAGAACATCCCCCATTGTTTTTCGCACAACTGAAACAATTTTTAAAATCATAAACTTTATTTAACAGTACAGCCGTCTGCTACTAATGTCATCTTCCTCACCGATTGGGTACAAATTTCCTTTCCGTATGAAATACTCTGACGTCCATTAAGCCATCGATTCCAGCGCCCAGGGTCCGTCGATTCTTGCCAGTATATTTATTAGCTGCTTGTATAGATTTCGCTTCCCAATCTGTCCATAGAACTTCATCGCCGAATAAATCCAGTCCGAACGGATGTGGAATATTTTGACCTAGAAAAAAAAACAATATCAAAAATATGTTTGTACAAAAAAAACATATCCATACGACTAGAGTTGCATTTTGTTTGCAGAAAAATGTGGCGTACTTTAACAAAACGGAGGATGACTGCAGGGAGTACACTCAACAAAATAAATGTAAGAACATAATTATTCATTATACATTAAAAGCTTGTAGTCTGTTATATTTTACCATAGTTCGTAATCCTTACGTTGTTCAAATGGCACTTCGTACAACCAATGTTGACGAGGCTCTGATAATTACAAGTATATATTACAGCCACAAAATATTGAATGTTTATATTAATTTCCTACCAATTAAAACAGTACGACCAGTCCCGTCAAGGTTAGCATATTCTATTGTCCGGTTGCCGCCGTCGCTCCAATAGAGACGGTTATTTTCATAATCCACCGCCAGTCCATTCGGCCAGGTCATGTCTCCGAAGAGAATCCTTTTTCGATTACTACCATCCATATCAGCTCGCTCTATACACGGGGTCGCACCCCAATCGGACCAGTACATCACGCCGCCTAGGAATGTTAATGATTTTATGATCATTCCAGTTTCAAAAATAAATGATGAGTATTGATTGAGGATGTCCAAGTATTATATAAAGTTAGAATAAATTGTTTTATCAATTTTTTTATAGTAACGGAAATATGCATAAAGGGAAAAAGTTTAGCAAAATAAGGTCTTCTTAAGGGGATAATTTATTTATAATTTTCAACGAAAATTACCTTTCGGATTCAAAACTATATCCCTAGGTTTGTCAATGTCTTTCCATGCTAACAGGCCTCTCATTGTACCATCAGAATTTGCGACTTCAATTCTATTACTACCAGAATCTGTCCAATACAGTTTGTCCGTCAGCCAATCGTATGCTAAGCCCGCTGGCGATACTGGAGAGATAAACAGGGTTTTTTGAAATATTTTAAGAAATCTTTAAACATATTTTTTTTTTGTTTATTGTATAAATATTAAAGTCTTACTAAGGTTGGAAGACACCATAACCGTTTGATTAGAGCCGTTAAGATATGCGCGGTTGATTGTGTCCTTGTCGACATCAGTCCAGAATATTGTATTAGTATTGTGACCCCAATCCATAGCTACGGCGTATTTCACATTTTCTAATGGAATCACCTGTATAAGAAAAAACTACGTAAATTTCTGATCTTGGCATGCAATGATAGAGATATTGTTCAAGTAATAAATGCAATGAAACTTACTGCATCCAATGAATCAATTTGTTTTCGAGGATTCAATAATTTTAGTCTTATATTTTTCTTGCTAACATACAAAAGCAGTTTCTCTGGGGTATCTTCACATGTCCGACTGGATAAATTAAAATAAAATAATTTAATGTTAAAAAACATATTACAGAATGTGACAAAATAAATCAAATGTTACCCGTCAGATTTTAAATTGAATCCGGCGGGGCATCGGCAGGAGTAATCAATGCTGTTGGGGAGACACAGGTGGGAACAGCCGCCGTTGTCATGGCCGCAACGATTTCTGTACGTACGAATTTGACGCATCGGATGGTAGCTGTGGAACAAATGATAAAGTTTAGTCGGATATGAATTTTGAAATCTTTAGTCTTACTTTATATGTAGACTAATAACAGAAAACAATCACTTTATAGAGAATTAATGCGCTTCCTGGTCGTCAGTACATTTAAATGATATGATCTGAAACTTATAGTTATGACTATTGTAAGATTTGCGTAAATTTATCTATGTGCTTTGAGATGATTTTTGTATTCATTTTTTAAATAACATGTACATTTTATTTTTGATCACCTGTGTATATCCATAGGAGCAGTGGGACTGGCGTGAACAGTTTGTATTCCTTTTCCAGTATTTTTATTTACAGTTGATATACTCTTTGTGTGCCAGTCAGTCCAGTAAACTGCATCCTCGAATACCGTTAGTGCAAATGGATGTGGCAGACCTTTGTTTGTTACCTGTATTAGTCGTGCCATTAGATTTATGTTTTTTTAGAATTAAATGCAGATTGTTTTTATAAAGATGTCTTACCCTTTTCCTATCCTTTCCATCAAACGAAGCTTTCTCTATAACGTGGTGTCTAGCATCTGCCCAGTATATTTTAGATTCGACGTAATCTATCGTCAGTCCGTTCGGCCAGAATATGTTGTCAAATATAATACTCCTTCTCCGTTTCCCATCCATATCAGTTCTTTCTATTTTTGGGTTGGGACCTGTAAGACACTTGTTTAAGTATTTTGTATGGCGTAAGTTAGTACAGAAGGTAAAAAGCTGAATGAATTCACTTTTATGCCATTGGAAGCGTTCTATCTTACCCCAATCAGTCCAAAATACTAAAGCGTCACCGGGATGCACAGCAATCGCTCGAGGTTTGTCTAAATCGGTGGCGGTGAGCACTGCTCGCTTCAGACCGTCTAATGTAGCAACTTCAACTCTTCTATTGCCCGAATCAGTCCAAAACAGCAAGTTGTGTATCCAATCTAAGGCCAGACCTCCTGGTGTTTCCAACCCCCATTTTATTACATCTAAAGGTATAGATTAGAGGTTTAATTACCAAGAAAATGAAAATTATTATTGACATCCTCTAAAAGTGTACTTTAAATTGTTACTTTGTTTTTATTACCTGACATTGTGTTGTTAACCAATTCAGCAACTCTTATTACTTTCATATTATTCTCTGACCAAAATACGAGTTGTTTTTCGTAATGATAATCCAAACAAACTGCATTGTGAAGTCCTTTTAATACTGGCTCGTAATTTTCACCAGTCAACCACACCTGGTTAATTAACAGAATATTGATATTATTTCAAGAATTTTTATTGTACAGTAACAAATTAGTTTCGTCAAGTAGATGGTAGATTTAAATATCGCCAACCTTTCGTATTCCAATTCTATTGGTGAATAGCAGCGTGGGTGAGTCACCAATAGGTTTGCAGGAACGGGCATCAGGGCGCAGCACGTAACCCGTCATGCAGCCGCACGTAAAGCTGCCCGGCGTGTTGGAGCACGTCTGCGAGCACACCGGGTCCTGCTCGAACATGCACTCATCGATGTCCCGGCAACTGTCAATTTTATACACTTATATAAATATCTTATTGATTTTTGACAAGACACATGTATTGTTAGAAGCCCAGATCTTATGAAACTATAAAAGATTTAAAATTAATTATTGTATTTTTTTTCACCTAGGCCATATCTTATATAAAGTTACCTGTAACCATCTTCAGCTAATAAGTATCCCAAGGGGCAAGTACAGGCGGGATGTCCATCGTGCGTGGTGATGCAGAGCTTCTCACATTTGTCATCGGGTGTGCAAGTGCGCTTGGATGGACAGTTCTCCTCATCGTCACCCTTGGGACAGTCTCTCATGCCGTCGCACACGTGCTTCTTGTTCACGCAATTCCTGAACACGGAACTGTACAGTGCCTTGCACATGTACTGGTCTTGTTCGCAAGTCACTTCGCAGTTGGTCTCATCTTCGCCATTGGTACAGTCGCTGACACCGTCGCATAGCCATGTTTTCTGTTTTGTGACATAACTTTTATCAAATTTAAATATTGAATATTCAATACTACTGCATGTTACCTAGGCTTAATAATTACGATATTCTACAGTACAAGAATCTATCACTGACCAGAATACACCTGCGGTCGGCGCAGGTGTGTTCGTCGATAGTGCAATTCCTCAGGCCGTATGGCTCACAGGCCTTCTCGTCGTCGCCGTCTGCGCAGTCCCGCTGCCCGTCGCACCGCCACCGATCAGGAATGCACTTGCCGTCGGTGCACCTACAAATTTTAAGACAAAATTGTAAAACTGAGGAAGACTAAAGATTATTAGTTATGCAAAAATAGTTGCTATTAGTGTGGAAATTAGTTATCCCGACTCTTTCATATTGATAGTCTTCCGTGGGCATTGTTGTAACAGCTCATATGAAAGGAAAATCTTACTTGTACTCTCCAGTGTTACAAGTGCCGGGAAGTACGGGGCAGGCGTCCTCGTCAGTCCAATCGCCGCAGTCGTTGTCGCCGTCGCATTGGAACTCTTTTCTCACACAATTATTGTTGTTGCACTGGAATTCGTTCTCTCCGCATTGCAGGAAATCTAGGTCTGTGATCATTTCTGTTAATTAGTGCTTGTTTTTATTATCTATTAATTTAAAATAAATTTAGTATGATTTGACATGTTCAGACATTATGACATTTATTTTTTAATTATATAGGTAATACACACAGATTTAAGCTATCGGATAATCGTATGGTTTAAGTGAATCCAGAAACTCATGTTTGTGAGTCCCGATCCTTAACTATTATCTCATAGGGTCTATAAAGTAGGAACTTATTTATCACAAGAATTCTTAAAAACTCGCATCCTCATTTGTAAGATAAGATGGATCTAAATCTACGCAAGTTACTTTTTATATTGTAGTGTTTTTATTTCATGTTCCAAGGTAACAAAAAAAATTATAAAAGACCATTACGGCATTCGGATTCATCGGAGTTATCTGGACAATCCGGTTCCTTGTCACAGTGCCAGTGCTTCGCGAGGCACTCGCCAGTGCCGCATCTGAATTGCTTCTCGCCACATCTGCACAACATTTACAGCGTCAACAAATAATAATTAATTTGTTAGTAACAGTGTGACTAGCAACAATACACTATGGCTAACCGTATTCGAATTAGTCAAGACGTTTTCGAGTTTTGAAGTAACTCACAGAACAGAAAAACACGAGAAACAAATAGACACAAATCATTCCTCGAGTTCTCTAGCGTTAATAAAGGTCTGATGTAACAGTTTTTCGCTCGGTGACATTATTATGTGTATTAGATTGGTCACGATTGCTGTGTCGGGTTCGAGTGTGGCATTTCCTGTTGGATTAGTTGTCGTTGCATTACAATTATAATAGATAAAATATTAGTATAGGAAATATGGAAAATCACAAATGAACCGGATCGTCTTTATAATTCAAACTTCTTTGTAATTAAAATGTTTATCGTTGAAACCTAAACAAGTGAAATACGTAAGTAAATCACAAAAGCAAAATACTTAAATTGTTCCCCCGTCGTTAAAAATCTAACCAAACTAAAAGTCACGAAGTCGTTCTAAATAAGAAATAATACACTACGAATTATCTAAAAAAAAAAACCGATGCGCTCGTAACTACACGGCGCCGACTTCGGATAAACACGTGAATGTTAACCGTTTTATATTTAGTTCGGAATACATTTTATTAATATATGCTTCTACTTAAAGTTCATTACAATATAAAAGCTTATTATCATAACAAAATGTATCTCGGAGCGCGATTCGAAGCAAATAAAAAAATAATACATCTAAAAATAACTCCTTTCATAAGTAAAACTTCGAGAATAAAATTAGAATACATTACTTTTATCTCTAGCATATTTAATGCGTTGAATCCTGACTCGGCTGTTTTAGATACATGAAACAATTTTATGTTAATATTGAAATAACATCGGAATGTAAATATATTATTTCGGTGTTATTTCAGAATATAGGTACATTTTGTACTCAATAATAACCTTAAAAGAGAACAGTACGATACGTGGACGTTTCGGAACAAGAATTTAATTTTAGGTTCTAGAACCTGTCTAAATACATTATTCTTTATATATCTTGAAGTTTTTCATTTAATTAAAATTTCCCTAGGTCAATAAGTTACTCTATTATTATATTTAAATGTCCTTTATGTGACATCATTTAAAGTTATCGTATTTTTGTAATAAGGAACAATTTGAAAAAGATTGTAAATGTCACTAGCAATTAGTTAAATTATAAGTATAATATGATATCGCTACAGTAGCTAATATGGTGTTCAGCGAACGAGTCGCCTACGGAAGTCGGCTATATCGGAGCAGTGCGCGGACCGGGCGAGCGCGTGGGCGCGTTCCTATGGCGCCTCACCCCGCGCCCCGCTGCCCCGCGGCCTCCCACTACCTCGGTATTGATCCCCTAGCTCGCAAGCCCCCGCACAAACTCGACGAGCGAAAAAAGCTAGCCGAGATCCGCTATATGCAATTCCAGTTTTGCTTACACAAATTGCGATTATTCTATTGAACTATAAACAATAATAGCAATTAAATTATATAAGGGCAAAACGTTAAGCAGCAAGTTAATGCATTCATTGCTACGCCGTTTATTTTCTTAAAAATACCGCCATAAATGAAAAAGGTTTTGTAATCGAGTGACAAAGTTGTTTAACAAATTCAAATTCAATTTTGAAACTAGTCACAAAGGTTAAAATTTTAATGAGACATAAAAGCAGAAATGTTTGAATTTGTGTCAAACCGTTCTTCATTAGATCTGATAAAGCAATTTATAGAGCGATGCGCCCTCTCTTTTGATACTTGACATTAATCCGTTGGCACGACTGAACGATCGGTTGCTGGCTCTGATAATTCTCATTTATACTTTTATTCATTAAACATATATTATCGATGGCATTTGAATGTAACATTTTTTTTATTTAGGCAACAAATAATAGCATCTTTAAAAACCTTCCTGAATGATCTAGGCTACCGAACCTTGCTTGACAGCTTAACCCGCAGGATCGCAACGTATGTACCAAAGAAGACATTTATCATTCACATGGATGTTCTATTTCTTCTTCGAGTACCGTCTCCTAACGAAGGTCGGCGATTTTTCCCAATTTGAACTCTAGTAGACACAGGAGCTCGAAATATAATCACGTTAAATGTAGTCTCTTTCACAGAGTAACTATTGTAACTCTCACACTTATCATTTGCAATGTTAATTCATTAGTGCGTGACACTTCACGAGTCTGTACTCGCGGGGCCCGTGCGGCAGCTAGGGGACCCTGAGTGCAATTCATTTGAAGTGTACCGTTCTTAACCTTAGTTGACTTCCTAGAATATAGCCATTATTTATGATTCCCAATAAAAACTGCGCGGGAATGCACTCAAGTACACATACTGAATTATTAATATTTCGTCCAAAAAACGTCTCAAATACTTTTTGGGTACGACAATGAATTTTAAAATAATAGTCTTAAAGAGAGGGTTTTACTATTTGGAAAGCAAAGATTTCGAAAAACAAAACTAAAATAGTTGATTTCTTAAAATGTTAAACTTAATGGCTGCCTATAACATTTAAATACTTAATTGGTTACTCTTGGAGACCCTTAGTGCACGAAATCTAAATTCGAGAATGTTTGAATAAACCTTAAGCAAACTACTATTTCATTTCTTTTATATCTCTATACGGTAGTTGCAGATGAGTCATCAGTGCATATGATAGTTTACACTTGCCGTCGTGACCTCATCAGCGCCAGCGGCGCGTCGACAGCTAGGGGAGAGCGAAGCCCATTAAATGCAATCTCAACTGCTGTAAAGCGTGTGCAAGATCATTCATCTCTCCTACAGTCCCTCATTGAAATATTCCTTCGAAAAATTCACTGCATAAATCACACAAATGTAAATTATTTGTATTCAACTAACGTTCTTTGAGCATAGACGACATAAATGAAAATTTTGTTAAAAATTTAACACACTGTGTTGTTTACTTTCGGTAAATTCTGAACATCCTGTGAAAAACCTATTCATGATACCACATGACCTAGAGACTTCTCTAGTTAAAATTGTGATTAAAAAAAGATAAGCGTCATACTAACTTTCCCTTGGGACAGTTCATTTCATCGGAGTTGTCGCGGCAGTCGTTGTCGCCGTCGCACGCCCAATCCTTGTGGATGCAGAGGCCGTTTGTACACGTGAACATGTCCACGGTACAGTTAACAGTGCCATCTATTGAATGGAGAGAGAATCAATACATGCAAAAGAAAGCTAGTACATGATCACCAACTTTTTTACTCTCACGGCCTTACCGGATAAATGGTGGATTTTTTTCGTTTTAATAAATACCTAAAAATCGACCGCACAAAGTTTGTCAAGGCATTGGAAATTAGAGATAATTACGACTGTTGCAGATGTTACTGAACATCAGTAGACCTTGAGATCGTCTCCAGCTTTTTTTATTATGTTTACCGCAGTGAGTTTCATCGGAGAAGTCGCCGCAGTCATTGTCGCCGTCACATAGCCAGGTGAGCGCGACGCAGACGCCGGTGGCGTGGCACAGCGTGCGGTTGTCGCTTTCGTCGCACGCGCGCGCACAGCCTTGCTCGTCCTCCGCTTCCGCGCACTCCGCGATGCCGTCGCAACGTTTCTCCATCGGGATACACGTGCATGATACCTTTATCAAAAAAGTAATTATTCATCTAATATAAACTAAAAAAAATCGACACTTACTTAGGCATATATAAAAATGTTCAAGCCGTTTATGTGTCAGTAGATTATATTCCGTTTGATTGTAATCTGAACAAAACTCATGTTTATTTTAGTGTTCTGCTTGATATCGTATTAAATGTGATTTAAACAAATATTACCTGACAAGAGAAATGATCGGCGGGACAGGGATGGTTGCAGTCGCCGTCGTCAGCGTCATCTTCGAAGTCTTCTGCTATGACGTCAGAATCGATGGCCACGTGACGATCTACGCAAAGAAATAATTATTTCTTCCTGCAATCAAGTTAAATCAAATTTGAATATTATGACATATTACCACGTTTTGGTGACTAATCAATCAATTGCCATATTTCTCCGAATAGTATGCGTATGTCTAAATTATATGTCACTCACGATGCCAGGAGTCAACTCGTGTGTAAGGGCTGTGAGGTCGAAAGCCGGGGGGCTGTAGACCCGGCGCTATGCCGACGGCGGGCTGGTAGGGTGCCTGGTACGGGGGCACGTAGGGCGGCACACGACCCACCGAGCGCGTGTCCGCTGGGTCGGCAGTCGCGTTAGCCGGCCGCGGCTGTGCCAGCGGCGCGGCTTCCTCGCCGCTCACTAGCAAAAATATATTAGTTTAATCGAGGTATTCACATTTAAAAGTAAGCTTAAAGGTCAAGCAAGCAGATTTCCCAAAGTATTAGCATATCACTACTTGTAAATGTGTTAATTCTGTTATTTGTACACCTCTTATCATTAGGAACTTCACAGTAAAGTGTATTTTTCAAACAAATTTGTCAAAAAATAATTTGTTTATAGAGAACAATAGTACAACGTACCAAATGAGCATATAAGGGCGGAGTAGATAATATACAGTATTTTGAGCGACATTGTTGTGACGAGATTTCGTTGATTTAGGCACGAGGCACGTAGGCGGCTTAGGGGACCTAGGTGACCTGCGCGGTGCTGCGCGACTCGGACCCTCGTAGCTGCATGACGAGCGGCTAGTTCACCTGCCACATAATTATTTTAAATACATCGATATAATTACAAAATTAAACAACATGGAATATTGTATCGATTAAATTTTAGCAAATTATACACTGTTGCTAAAATCCATCAAGATCGGTTTAACGGTTTCTTATTTCATCGAGTCATAGCCACATTGTAACACGTAACATTTTTATTTATAAAAGTTTTATAAGATACTATAATTCAAATTAAAAAAAATGAAATAAGAATCGGTACCTTAAACCTAACAGTATTAATCCTAAAGTCTATCGTCAGCATTTGAGTTCCAAAATCTCAATAAAAACAGAATGTCGTGAGAAACTAGACAAGAAATTAAAAAAAAAAAACGCGGATTCTAATCAAGCAAAGTATATGCACTTTGACGTCCATAGGTTCTTTTACTCGACGGTAACAAAGCGTAAGAACATGTGAAGTTAAAAGCTATCCTGCGCCCTATCAAAAGGGGACCAAAACAATAGCTGTCGAGCAGCGCAGTCAATTAGTGCATACAAGTATGACAGGGTGTTTCCTGACGCGTTAAAATCATGACAAAGTATACGCTGGTATATTAGGAGCCCAATACACCTTTGGAAAAGCCATTTAATTAATTGGAAACTAAGACAATCGAAAACGACACTGAACTAATCAGAACTAACCATAACAGTATTATCACAAGTACCAACATATTTCGACAAAATATTTTTTCAGAATTTTTATAATCAGTCTAATCAAAGGTTAAGGTGTTGAACTCCAGTCATCATTTATCTTGTATAATTAATATAACTGACATGATACTGATTTAAATTAATTAATCATTTAAATATTAAGAGCTGGCATATTATTGATATAAAGCAATAAACCGTTTGTGTTTAAAAAAAAACTCTACCCTAATTGGTTTAATACGAAATTACTAAGAGATAATTATAGAATATACGCACCACAGATTAGAAAGTGACACCCACATCTATCAATGACGAGATAATATGTAGACGGCAACGTTTAACTGTCATATATAAAATACTGGCCAGCTAAAAGAAACTCCTTATCGACGCCATGTTGAAAAAAAAAACATTCGAGCTGTCAAAACGCATGCGCCGCAAAGCGCCAACGTTACGAGCGACTTGTTGATTCGCTTTTCATTCACTACGCACCATCCCGCGCATTCTACGCAGTTGTCCTCCGTAGAAGAAATATCTAGGTCTTTGATCACACAACCTTAAATATAACATCACAAACAGAACGACCCATTTATCGAAAAAAATCACATCTTTACAAACAGTAACCATTCGACTAAAAAATATATTTCTAAAATCTCTTAAGCGATGATTTTTCATCAGATGGGTTTTGTAACCATTTTCAGCCGAATGACATACCTAATTATTAATGTAAAATATTTACATTTAATAACTCCATTTCAAAATATTCCTCTTAAGTAGGAAAGTACTCAGTAAGATGAATAGTCATATAGTCTGTTAGAGCACTGCCTACACCAAATATAAAATTGAGTTAGTCATATAAATAAACTACGAGGTTTATAATAAAATATAATAGTGTAGTTTGATTTATGAAACATTGGGGACTACTTGTGTTTATTTTTATTTGACGTATTCATAATACTGGTTCCATGATTAAATACTTTTCCATTTAATAGAATTAATTACCTTTAAGTAAAGAATCAATAACAAGTATGAATTAAAGAGACATAAATTGGTTCGTGTCAGGCTCAGTTTATTTTTAGACCGCGCCCGCCTACATAGGGATAGGTGTTTTATTAAGAATATAAAGTCGAAGCCTCCATGTATATACTCTGTTGTTTCATATATAAATTGTGATACGACACATTCAATTATAATGAATTTAAAACATAAGTACGTACATTATGACATCACAAAAACACTATTTTGACATACAAATGTTATTAAAATTATTTCATTTGATCTTACCTTGTTTTAATTATACCTATTTACTTCAATTACTTTACAGTTACGTATGGATGTAACTGACTTTTTATTTTGACTTTAAAATAAACAATGAGAATTATAAAAATCACAGCACGACAATATTTGCCGAGTACCTATGAAAATTCGACGATCAATACGGGCGGGGGACGTGCGCCATCGCCTACGCCCGCCCCCGCACCGCGCGCCGCACGCCCCCGCGCCTCCGCCGCCCTGCGCGCAACGAACACCGAAACCTAATACCGCTGCCGCCCACCACTCTACCAACTATATTTTCTACGACGTCAACAGGAAAATATCTTAAGAAATCACTACTTGTATCTGCTGTAACTTGAATGATTTAAAATTATACCGTTTTCATTTTTTTTTTCAACATAATGCGTAATATAATTTAAAAAAAAAACCGTCATCGTCATTTACTCTATTATGCCAGTATGAAGTAATTGAACACTAAAATACAATAATTTAAGTACATAATGTTAAAATATATACCTTAATTTTTCAATACCATGTTCACTTACACTGCAAGTCACAATTTAATCAAGTCAGTTTCCACACGTTAAAATCACTTATAAGAAATTAAATTTTATAATTTATATATCATATATTTTTTAGTAAGCAGAGAGCGCGAGATGTGCTCTCGTCGCCCGCTCGGCTGGGTACTAGGTAATCTGGAAGGCCCGTCCCCCCGAGCGGCGCGCGAGCCCCGCGCAGTCTGTCGCCGATGAATGAAGATCTCCCACCCCTATAACTATACCCATCTATAAAACTCCCTTAACACTCGCCTACATTTGTATCAGCTACTCGGAATAACACTCGATAGAAATAGATGAAGTGCTTATAAATATAGTTGGTATACATTTTATATCTAAAACCTCTCTACGACTACCAATCAGTTATTCACACTTCCACCAACGTTAAGGTCAGATAAACTTTTTGTTTCATTAAACATAAAATAAAACTATGTTATACAACACACAAAAAGTTTAATTAGAGATGACACCGTTTAAAAAACAAATAAAAAAATCAATTGATTGCCAAATACGAAAAGGCTCTACTGTTGGTACCCCCAGCTCACATTTCTGACTGTGGGTATTAGCAACGTTTACACAAGAAGAAAAATCAATACAGGCTTATATGAATAAAACAAGATTTAGTGTTTTTTGTAGAAAAAAAAAAATGTAGCAAAATGAAGTTACATTCATTGTAACTTAAGAAAAAAACTTATTCACGCTAATTCTTGTTAAATATTTCGTTAAAAACGATATTAACAGAAAAGTCGAGAACAACGACATCCTGTATTATTTTCAGTAACATCAAGCTTTTATAAAAGGTTGTGTACCGGAGCTCTACGAATACTTGTGACAATGTTCCCGAGGTTGTTTTTAAATCCACGTAGAGATGTCGCTACATTAGTCAACAGGCTTAGTTGAAAAATTACTTTAGTACGGAATTAGTATTTATGCATATAAATAATCTAGAGTCATCTTGGTGACTCGTATAAAATGTTCTTAAAATAGATTTTATAAATACGATAATTTAAGTCATACAACAAAACTATTTTGAATATAAAAAAAAACAAACAAAGTTTCAAATAAACTTATTTCATGTACGTAATTGTTGAAACTAGTTGATACACCAATCTACACGTGAGTTAAGCCGTTATCGTTATTATAGTGTATTGTACCACGAAGGTTTTAATAACGTAAGCGGTAGTTGTGTTAGAAAGGAAAAAAAGTGTTTTTTACAATCATATTTATTTTTAAAACTTAAATTTATAGTAACTTTGGCTCCCGTCACCATCTTTTAACTAAATAAATAGTGGACATGACAATGTACAATGAATCTGTTTACATTTTATAACTTCTACATATTTATTTTATTATATAACTATTAAATAAGTTATAATTTAACTCTCTACAAAATAAACACATTTAAGCTTTCATATAGCTTTGCCTTAAAAGTTCTCTCCTTTATATACTTACGTATTTAATTTTTTTTATTAAAATGTTAGCATATTTTCGTTTTTTACTAATTTAATTCACTAATGTTTCTTTTACCAATCCAACTAAACTCTAGCCTTGTGATAGGATATGGTTTACAACAATAGACAAATGGCAGGATCCGAAGTCTCGACCTTTTGATCGGAAAACCTTAGCCATTAGGCTATTGGGGCTTTAATTAAATTAGGCATTTTAAGCCGCGCCTACGCCTTCAAATAAAAATATATCTAATAAATTAGACATTTTTGATCCCATATACATAGATTGAAAGATTTAGTACATATAAACTATTGACAGTGAGAAGTATTCACATTTTACAATCTAAAATAAAAACTCTATGGTAAGATACTTCTTATTGACTTGAAACTGATATATCTAACATATTTTTAATAATAAAATTATTAACTTCGTAATATCCAACTTGAAGTAATCATATTTTTTTGAGTGAAACAAAAATCTTTTAAAGGATATCTCTCAAAAGATAAACGTAAAAGTTGACAGTTAAAATTAACGTGAAGAATTACAAAATTCTACGTTTATACAAATTTAAATGAAAACATTTGATTTTAAAATATGTTTAAATTTCGAACAATGTACGAAAACTAATTTAAATTTTAAACAACAGCAAAACTATTCAATTCTTTGGCAGTATCTGAGAAACATTTAAACATAATCTAATTATTAAACAGACTAAGATTCGATTTACATATACATTTGTCGAAATAAATAATTTTACACATAACTACTATATAACTTATAAAACGGCTTAACTCACGTGCAACTCGGTGTCAGTACCGACTAGTTTCGAGCCCATCGGGGGC
>JAODUI010000028.1:2571718-2607585 GCA_027563995.1 Papilio gigon
CGAGTTGCACGTGAGTTAAGCCGTTTTATAAGTAGTATAGTGAAATGTCTCACGAAAGTTTTAATAGTTTAATTAGATATTCAGTAGTTCAAATTCATTTCATTCTCCAATTAAACTTTTGTATGCACCAAGACTATGAGGCAAAATCATTTACGAAAAAAGTAATGTTAGATTTGCGAAGGTCCAACAATTAATTTATCATTTTACTTATAATTGTGTCTCTTCTTAGGCTTGTAGATAACATAAATCAATTTCACCCTAGGCCAGGATTTGAAACGGCATTGGAAATACGATTCATTTCCTCTATTACGCAGTGACCTTTACATCGTACTGATTAAGTCTGATTAGTGCGAGGTGCGACGGAGCGTTCCGAATTATAGCCACCAACATTGACATTAAAGTACATAAATTTGAACATCATAATATATTTAACTTTTGCAAATCCTGGTAAAATCCCCGACGTAATAGAGCCTTGTGTAATTTTCTCTCAGAGCTAATTCGCAAATTTACTTGATAAGTTAAATTCAAATGAATTGAGAATACATTAAAACAAACTATTCATAGCCTCGATATTGAAAAAAAAATATAGATGTACGACTATTTAAACAAGTCTATAAATTATTTGTTACCTGGTAACTTAGAAAAAAATGATTTTTCCAACGCGTCTTTTCCGTATTTGCATCATGAATCGCGAGAAAGATTTTTATACTCGAGATACGCCTTCCGTTTATTCCAGATAGTGCAACATTTAAAATATAGTTTTTCCTATATCTTAAGCTTTTAAAAGAAAGAAAATAATTATATAAAATACATATAGAAGTCCGCTGTTTAACATAACTCAAATACGATAGTAAAATGCTCGGCTCGATGCCAAAGTTTTGGTGTGCCGTCTTGTAAAATCAAAGCCGCTAACGTTGCAATATTAAATGTTTAATATACATGCAATTATATTAAATGCATATTCAACTTCAACGATTACACAAAATGCTGAGTCGATTTCAAAGAGACTGACCTCATTGTTTCCTGGACTATTTCTATTTTTCAATATCTAAGTCTACTCTTTAGATGTTTTAAAACAAAAGAAGAACATACGTGTGCCTTTTGTTTATGAAATTTTATTTTAAACAATTTAATTTTGGACAATTTTTTTAGCTCTTTACTTTTTCCGTATAATATTTATCTACAAATAGTGTAATAAAAAAAATGTAGAAGATTAAATAGAACGAATAAGCGTATTATTTTTGTCGACAGTTGCTTGAAAGCTGACGCAAAAGGAGCAATTTATTTGACGACTAAAAATGGAACATTTCCCATATCACTGACATCTCTGAATTCCCGAGACGACGCGCCGACGCAAGAAACAGCAAGGATTTTCTCAGCAACCACTAAAAATGTCACGAGTCTCCAATGGGACGACGTCGCAGATGAACTATTGTTCTTGAATTCCAACGAAACACAAGAATATGACAACATATGGAAAAAGAATCAGAAACGAAGCATCAACGACGCTGTCTCGAAGAACATTACGTTGGTTTTAGAGAACTTGTTAAAAAATTACGAAAATTCACAACTACCCACACATGGAAAAGGTAATGTTTAATTTTGTGAAGCTAAATTTTTCTTCACGACATCGAATGAAGAAATTAAATACGTTATTTATGAACAGTTGAATCTGTTCTATTTTAAATATCGATGTCAATGCATTGTGTTGTTGATGTTTCATGAATATTAAAATAAAATCAAACACGATGCCATATTGTTCTCCGTTTTTTTTTATAAACGCTCTATTCAAGTTAAATCACACCTAGATTGTGTAGAGATCTACATGCTTGAAGCTCGGATATAATTTTACCTGCATTGACAGTAACATACAAAATATAATGATATTAAGGAATCATAACTTTACGCCACTAATATAACTTTTTAAGCCAAACCCACAAACATCTGTAGAGCGAAGAAACAAGAAAAATAGTATAAATTTTTAAATGATCCTCAATTTTTGGATGCTGTTATTAATTGTATTTGAAGTGTCAATAGTCTTATGGTTAAGCATACGGATTTCTGATCATGTGGACCAGTGTTCGTATTCCGCCATTCGACTATTGTCTTAAACAATATCCTAACACAAGCCTACAGTTTAGTTGAATGCGAAATATTACTAAATTAACAAAAATCTGGTTATAGTTAAAAAAGAACTGGTTAACAATATTTTATCTCGCAGGTTACCCAACTGTCGTCCAAACAAACATTTTAATCAGGAGCATGGGGCCGGTGTCCGAACTCGACATGGTCAGTGAAATATAAACATATGTAGATATGGCAAATCCAATTACGTCAAGGATTTTGACTTCAAATCGTTTCATAAATCGCCTTCGACGTGTTTAGTACGGTCCACTAAATATCATACTTACTTTCAAAAGGAATAAGTTTTTCTCTCCAATACTTTTCGTTTACTCTTGGATACGTTTTCATATCTTTTTATGTTCACATAGTGACTTCAGAAATATATAAGTTATATATATGTTTATATGCTGTATAACTAGTCCAAAGATCCCAAAATCCGATGTAATTCAGTATATTTTTTTACTCTTTGAGTCACCGTTTAAGCGATCTAAAATTCTTTGTCATAAATGTTTTCTTTGATATCACAAATATGCGAAATATTTCGCCGTAATTACATCACCTTGTAACATATTTTCCGTTCCCTCAGGATTATTCAATGGATTGTTACTTCAGGCAGTACTGGCGCGACACGCGTCTCTCGTTCCTAGGGCCCATCCGCTCTCTGTCCTTGTCCATCAAAATGCTGGAGAGAATATGGCGGCCCGACACGTACTTCTACAACGGAAAGCACTCCTACGTCCACACTATCACTGTACCCAATAAACTTTTACGTATCAGTCAACATGGAGATATATTGTATTCTATGAGGTTAGTTTTTTGTAAATCTTATTTTAAACACAATCAATAATATAGAAAAAAATATATTTATTTTTAATATTTGATTAAGTAGCGTTCATAAATGTTTAATATTGTTTTCATAAAAAAAGAATAAAATAGACATATTAATTTTAATGGTAACAGTACACGAAAAGTTGTTTTATTGAGATGAAGTCCGAAGAAATAAATTTCGAAGTGACTATACCTAATGAAAAAAGTAATGATGTAAAAATATCTAAATCCATTGTTGTCCGCTAATAAGAAGAATCCAATCAAGATCTTATAGATGGGCTATAATTAATTTTATAGAGTTATTAATCAAGATGGCGTCCCATTTTTAATTGGCTGTATGCAAAATGAAAAATTCTCAGTTCTTGTTACAAGAGCCACTTGTTCATTTGGTCACAAATTGCTTTGAATTAATTAGTATTTAAAAATAATTTTTAATATGAATGCGTAATTTTTAGGATTTTATTAATGAATATTAATGTTACTTGAAATTTATTAATATTTCTTAGTTAATTAACTCATTTTAATAAGTTAAGGATACTTTAAGGATTTAAGAAACTGCTTTATTAAATTTTTGTACCCGAAGACACTATTCAACTTTTTTAACTTTCTTTTTAAAACTGTAATTAAAATGTCCACTAATTCTATTTAAAATCTACGTGCCAGTATGGTTTACTGGGTATTCTAAATTTAACTCGATAACGGTGTAATCGCTTTAAAAGGTATTGATTCGATATGCCAGTGGCACTGTAGGACACAATAGAGCTTACGAAGGATTTGTACGTAATCCTTTCACAAAACTCATTTCAGCATCACTAAATGAGGCAGTTCCGTTTAACACAGTCGTAATTTACAGATTGACGATCAAAGCGAAATGCCCAATGGAGCTACGTAATTTTCCAATGGACAGACAGTCTTGTCCCCTCATCCTCGGCAGCTGTGAGTATTGTATTTATTTTTAACGATCAAATAAATAAAAAAACATTTGATTTAAGACATACTTTTACAAAATAGCACAGACTATCTAACTTTTAAGTAACATCTTATTAATTAAAAATCCAAAAAAATAAATCTAGTTATTTTTTGTAAAAAAACTAATAATCAAATATTGTTATAAAAAATCTGTTTGTCTTTTTTATAGACGCGTATTCAAACCAGCAGCTAGTATATCAGTGGCAGAACACTCAGAGCGTTAACTTCGTGCCCGGCATGACGCTGTCCCAGTTCGATCTCATCAGTTTCCCTTATCGCAACTTTACCTTCACAAGGAGAGAAGGTAAACAAACGACAACCTCACATTCATAATTATAATATAGCAATATTTAATTTGGTACGCCGGAGACAAGTTTACTCCTGTCCCAGACATAACAAATAAAATGATTGGCTAGTTGTGTATTTTGCGAATAATAATCTTCCTTTCCTAACCTTTTTCTTATATTTTTTTTTATGAAAGGGAGTCAACGAGCCGCGGATCCCCTAAAATTGTTTTATCCGACGCCCATGGACATTAGCAACACCAAGTTGCATTATTAATCTTTGAACGTTAATTTTCTTGTCAAGTATACTTTATATTACAATTGATTTGTACGGATATGATTGATTCCGAATTCTCTGTAAATATTGTCGTGGACGAGGGCTGCGAACGATTATTACATCGCCTATACAAATAGAAGATGTAGAAAATGCTTTGTGGCAACATAATTTTGTTATTAACGTTACTATAGATTTGTCCGTACAAAAGATTATTGATTGCGAAAAGATGGCGCGATGTGTTCGATGGATTCTGTATTTCAATCAATCGCCTTTTATATCTTATATATTACTTCATTGTTACAGACCTAATAACTATATAATTGTAACTAGATTTACTAAAATAATTTTTAAATCTATTATATTAACACGTCCAATGCTAATATAATTTTTACGTAAAATGAACTCGCCTGATGCGGTGCTGGAATGAGTTAAAGTATAACAAAAGGAAAGAAGATGTGAACAGTCTGTAATATTATATTGTCTTATCCTTAATTCCATAAACTTGACAATCTTCAAGGCACTTAGTAAACCGGCAAGGCCATTCGTGAAAGCCGCAGAAACTTTGTACGGTCCGATAATTTGAACTTTGGTGACTTCTTTCTTTATACTATATAACTAAACTCCAGGAAATTAGCTCAATATTAAAAAAAAAAAACAAAGCATTAATCCTCGATTTTTCATCGTATCTTGCGTTCTAAGCATTTTACGTTAATTCGACATTTTTATCGAAATTCATGTTCACGTAATATTCCTAAAAGCTTTTAAATGAGCGTTCTAACCTTACAAAGCGTTTACACATTTTTTGATTTCCAATATAAAATATTATCTGATTTTTCTCCCCTAAGAGCAAATGTAACGCGTACAAGACGTTACTGCATCGACACGAATCGGCTTTTACGCTTTGCGGACATACGTTTTATGTAAGTTGAAAAGACTTGCGGCGAAAATTGTTTCTGATTTTTTTTTTCGGAGAATGCCTCAGGACATATTTAATATTAACACTTTCAAAAAGGCTGGCAACCTGACCAACAAGCTAACATAACATGATTAATGCCAAAGTTGAGAACTTAAAACGACAACGTAAAAAACCAGACGCTACTTCCGGCGCTGAACACTATTCTCTTCTCATATCACGTCATAAATCTTAGTACGGTAAGTAATGATAGAATAAAAAGTAGTACAGTGTAGACAATCAACTTCCTCCCACAGGAGATTTCTCCGTGCTGCAAGTGTCTTTCAATCTGCAACGACACACTGGCTATTTCCTCATCCAGGTCTACGTGCCTTGTATCCTCATTGTCGTGCTGTCTTGGGTGTCATTTTGGATTCATAGGGAGGTATGTAAATATGTTCCTACTTGTAGCTTAACATTTTAAGCCTTTTGCTGTATTTTTATACAGAGTTATGGAATTTCGTTTTACTGGCCGTGTTTTGTTTGCTATAACTTTTTTTCAATTTGAGAAATCATACCATTTGTTTTATTATCTGTATTTCTTCTTCGTCCCAGGCAACATCAGATCGTGTAGGCTTAGGAATAACAACAGTTTTGACTTTATCAACAATCAGCTTGGACTCGCGCACTGATCTACCAAAAGTTCGTTACGCGACTGCTCTCGATTGGTTCCTGCTGATGAGTTTCTTCTATTGCATCGCCACATTGTTAGAATTCGCTGGAGTTCATTACTTCACTAAGGTAACAATATTGAGACATAATAAATGTATTGTAATAACCCGAAATATCAACTAACGCGTGAACGCGGTATTTGATTTTGTTTATGGAAATCAAGTATGGCTTGTTCAGTCCTGCATTCCTCAAGTATCGGGTACTATAATTTGAACCATTGTTGAAAAGATTAAATTTTAAAGGTATATTGTATTTCAGGTTGGCTCTGGTGAGATCGTTATCGATGATTCCGAGTGGGAGGAACTGATAGAGGAAGTGGGAGGGGACGCGTTCGCGGCCCGACAGCTGGCCGCGCGCCGGCGCAGCTCCGCGCGATCCGCTTCTAATTGTGTGAGTGACCTGTGTATTCGTAAATTACATATTACTACTGATCTCGATCATATAATATAATCACTGATTGTTTATCAAAGGACGTTTAGTTTCTTATTCTGGAATTCTTAATACAAAAAATTAAGTATCTAAGCATAGTTTTATACATCACAGAATTTCTCCTTATCGCCACAAGGCGCGTGCGCAAGCGAAGGCGAGGACTTACCTGCACCGGAACAGACGTCGGTGCGATTGACCATGGAGCGCACGACGCAGACCGAGAGGCGAGTGCCGCGCTGGAGGCAGCTGCTTTACTGCCTCGCGGGGGACGACCGCTACCGGAGACAGAGGCAGATTGAGGCCGGTCAGTTGCCTCAACTACACAGATATGCGGAATTACTGTGGTTTACCATAGTAAACCGGAATTCCGGATTTGTCCAATACTCCCTTGAAAACAGTCAGTTTGTTTTCAAGTGTTTTTTTCTATGTAAATGATAACACTGAAGAAATTTATCACAAGAAAAGACTGCTGGAGTCTTTTTTACGACTCACTTTAGTGCTCCGGTATAGGCACATATATGTTATGAATCTATACTTCAAAACAATTTCTATTAGTATTTGTATATGTGTCTGCAGGCAAGCGCGGTCATATCAACAGCGTGTCGCACATCGACCGAGCAGCGCGGGTGCTGTTCCCCGCCTCGTTCGCATTACTAAACCTCTTCTACTGGATGATCTACGCGTTGTCCAGCGACGACTTCGCTTGGAGCGACAACCCTATCAACACACTGTCACATTAATAGTATCATACTTTTAACTACAAAGTTAGTTGTTAGCTATGCATAGAAAAGTCGAAGAGTAATGAGTAAAAATAACAAAGTAAAGAGTGTAAGAACGAAGTAATTTTAGATATAGCAATCAAAGATTAACACACTAGTTCTCGCCCACTGGTCGAAATTCGACCACAGTTTGTAATTAAAGTTTTTTTTTTTATTTAAACAGCTTTATTCATTTATACATTACAGTAACTGTGTCGAATTTCTCTTTAATCCGCAATTTCCTTAAAAAGGGCACCCCTAGTAACAAAAAATTCTTAATTAATACTTATATATATTAATTAAGATTTTTTTGTTACTTGTATTACTGATTGTCTAGTTACAGTTAGTTAAAACAATACTATTATTATATAATTGCTATTCAATAAAAGTCGATTCAGATCATATAATATATTAGGTTCTCATTACGGGATAAAACAAACAGTTCGGATTATGTTCTCTAATACACAATACAATGTAAAACATTTAAACAATCGATGTGTCGTCCTAGTAAAACTTCTACGTTGACCTCAAACGTGCAAAATATCATAAACACTACAATAGTACGTATGCTCTCACGATGCCGTAGTCGCAAAGGGCTCGTTAGTCTTCGTACAAAAAAATTCACAAAAAAACACCATCTCACTTGATTTCATACGTTTTATCCAAGCTCTTGTTTTCCATTCGTATAGTCAACGTACAAGTCGGCGATACAAAGCAACTACACAGTAATGTTTGTGCTAAACAGAAATTTATCTAATTTACATAGTCTTAAATATCATAATAGCGTATCAAAAGTGGCATAAATTGGCACGCGTAATTAGCAAATGATTTTGAGCACTATTTAGTACCGCACGTTACTAAAGCTTGTATTTTCATTGTTTTTATTTTTAATGTATACAATTATCGTCGTAAAGTTTAGTATGGTTTGATTCGAGTCGATATGTAAAATATATGAAAACCCATTGAACATAAAGCTATACAACTATTTACAATACAACAACGACGATGAACAGACAATATGTATAGTTAAGTGAAATTTCTACGTCTTTCATTTAAGTAATCATTAATAAATATATTAGGTCTACAAATACGCGGGAAAACGATGGGAATGCAATCTGTTATTTTTTCAATCTGTCAAAATAATTGCCATGTCAAAAATTAAGGGAACAAGTCGTTTTTTTTTTAATATAAATGATATTTCAAATGAGTATAAATTAATCATGTTAAATTTGCTAAAACAACTCTAAAGTAATTTGAAGAGATTAGACTATGTTTTATAGAAAAATATAGTCTATTTCAAATTTGCATTAACACTTTTTTAGGTTAGTTTTCTCAACAGCTGACATTGCACTGTACACGTCAACCATATCACGGGTTTTCATTTAATTCATACAAAAAATAATGAATTGATAATTATCAACTCTTTAATTTTATATTTAAATAAAAAAACAAAAAGTTTTGATATATAGTAACCAGCAGAAATCCGTTGAACATTTTCGATCAGCCATCCATACTCAAACCGTGAGAAACATAACCTCAAAATTACATTATACCCGCACATTTAAACAATTAGTTAACACATAGAGAGCACGCATCCGCATAAATAAATGTACTTAAAAGTATTTCAGGTTTGGTCCAATATTGTTTACAAATACAAAGGTTGATAACATCGCGTTCAAAGCCGTTGACATAGTTTCAAGTAGAAAATACGACATGTTTAAACACAAGTGGAATGTATAGTAAGGCTTCCTCTTCATAAGTCGGACGATTTACTACGACGTAGGGGACAAAATACATTTACGCACGATTTCACTAATAAATTAATAAACATTACGACTCACAAGAAATATGTTTAATTTTTCTCCCATTTGGATATTTACGAAAAACTACCTACTACCCTTTAAACTCGATTAAGGTTCATTTTTTATAATTTTTTTCTTTATAGAATTCATGGCCTAGTTACCTGGACCTTTAAGCCAATTTTTATAACCTAATTTGTCATAGACTATTAAAATGGCGGGATAAATGATGAATTCATGATGGGTAAATTATGAAAAAAGTTAATCTTTGACAGTATTGGCTCAATTGTACAAGTGACATGACAAGTCACTAAGAATTAAAAAAAAATCTGCTTTGTTACTAAGAAATATATGGCCCACGTTGCATCGTTCATAAATAACTACCACTACTATAATTTTATCTATTAAGTAGACATGTCACAGAAGTTGTAAATTCATACGTTTTCATAGAAAATAAATTATTTTTTGATTTATTTTATGATTCAGTATTTTATTTTTAATAAATATTATTTTAATAGAAGCAGTCTCATTATAAAATCATGCGTATGACCATAGCAAAATGTATCAAAACAAATATTTATAGACTTCGTCAAGACTATTGTATCTACCCCTGTAGAGAGTGAAACGTATGCTTTGACATAGATAAAAAATATCTCTTAGACCTTATTAGCTCACAAAATTTAAATCTTAACTATTGCCCAATAAGTTTTGTTTCTCAAAAAAGATTGTTAAATCATAAAACGTCATTCTCTTCAATGATTTTTATAAGAAATATACTTTTGAATAAAGAACAGCCAATTTTTTTTCACTACAGATTTGCTAAAATAAAAAGCTGCCAGTAATTATCAGTACCAAGCATTTGAAACAGAATAATTAAAAAAAAAAACAAAATAGATATTAGCTACATTTCCACAAGTCTACACTCTACTGTATAAATCTTTAGTACCGTAAAATGAATATTTATAAATTAATTCTATATAAGTTACCACACGAAGGTATAAATAAAATTTAATTCGAATTACGTAGCCGTTGCTTTTATATACAAAATAGTCTCTACTTCAATATAAATAAAACTTATTCGTTTTATATACAAATCTCACTATATAAGATTATTTTATTTCACAATAAATATACTTAATAAATCGTTTATATTTCAAATCGATTTTTCTATCGATATAGTTTACATTCAAGTCACGATATCTCTCGTGTACAATGTAGGAATTTGACGGAATTCCACTATGAAACTGACAGTCAATTGAATGTTTCGTATGCATTGACACAACAATAACCATAGACGCAGCTTTCGTGTCTACGAAAAGAAGTTTGTCTATGGTACATGGCTACATGTTTTTTTTTAATATTATCTCGTTGTTACAATCACGGTTGTGTCAAAAAACATATAGGTTTATATAGACAGACATTTACATAGTAAATTAAAGAAAAGACAGCTGTTTTGTTTGCCTTGTAATACTTTGACATTGACAAGACGCTAGTGAGCTGTCATAAATTTGACTTGTGCCGACTGACAGTCAGACATGATGAGACTTGACATGACTTAGTCCAACTCTTGTGTGTACTTTGCGTTTGTCAATCCATTGAAGAGATATCGTGGTTAGAATGCCACAGAACATTAGATATCAGAATACCCATTTTTGTGTCAGACTAGAGTACTGATCGCATATGCAGGCAAGGATTACTAAGCACTTTCTACTAAAGAAGAAATCACAGAGGAAGTTTTACCACGATATTATATTAACTATTAAAAACTTTTAAATAGAATAGTTATTGTGCTACAAATATAATGTCCCTTGTCAACTTTATAGATTTGACCCGAACCACAGACAAAATATCAATAAGACTTCGTGGCAAATACCATAGTCTCATTGTAGACACTTAATTTATTACAATGATATATGTAAATAGGATTTCACCTAAGAGTATTCTCGACAAGTACATCACTTTAATGTTGCTCTTCAAAAACAACACATAGACAAGTAGATATTTCTTACCATAAATATAGTATTCCATTTCGTAACGTCATTGTAAAAAATATAAATAATTAAATCACAGATTCTACGTTTTTTTTTTAAATATAATTCTCTAATCTAAGTGTCCTTTTTCCCGGCGACGAGGAACACGTTCATGTCGTCCTTACCTTTCACGTAGACCCTTCCGCGGGATTCAAAGTCGTATTTGGCGGAGAGGACCGGGATACAAGCCTCGCCGACTTGAATACGTTTGACGATTCCAGTGGAGTCCATCCTTGATGCTATGTTGACGGCGTCGCCCCAAATGTCGTAGTAGAGTTTGGTGGTGCCTATGACACCCGCGGTGACGTCACCAAAATTGTACCCGATGCGTAAGATGAAATCGAACTCGAGTAAATCCTGATTGAAGTTATCGACAACTTTCTGCATTTCAAGCGCGAAGTCCATTAATTGATACAAATGATCGTGAGTTCCCCGTGACGCGTGCCTCAAGTCGGGGTTGAGTCCGCTGGCGGCCATAAAGGTGCTCCCTATGGTCTTTATCTTCTCCACATGCTGGAACTGCGGTCTCTCGAGCAGTTCATCGAAATCGGCGATCAGTTCGTTGAGAACCCTCAAATATTCTTTCCCCTTCAAATAGGACTCGTCGTACATTTCGTTGAAGTTGACTATACTAGCGAATATAACACCTACGTCTTTATGATTTTCCGAATATTTCGCGGTGTTCTTCAACTGATCCGCCACGTGGCGCGGGATGATATTATGCAGCAGCCAGTCCGCTTGGTTCCTCATATTCTGAACCTTTTGTTTATCAAGATTTGCCACGACATTACTATAAAAACTCAATCGGTAACTAATTTCAAATTCTCTATTAAGGAACCAAACCAGCATCAGTAATAAAGCGACGTCCAAATAGAGTTCTGTTAAATGCATTTTGTGTCGTACTCCAACAAATTCTGTTCCATTTCTTTCCGACCAATCATCGTACGTATCATTCATCATACTGAGGAAGGTGAGATTGCGAGCGACGGCTTGTGGATTGGAGCCGAACTGAATATCGCCGTCTATCAACTGTGTATTAACTTCGCGACAACCCAACACCGCTAAGAATAGAAAAAGGCCAGCGTATAATGTGACCAATGTATTCTTAACGAGCCAATTCATTTGAGTAAAGTTACAAAATTCGACGATTCCGATGCACAAGAGATAAACGTAAAACGATTGCTCGCCTTTCAGTATTGTCATCGTCGTGTTCATACAAGAAAAGTTAATTAAAACTGCTAACACTGGCAGACTGATGAGCAGACTACCGGACAGATGCCAGGGGAACCAATCAGAGAGCTTCCTAAATACTTTAACTGATCGCCTGATTGTGTTGGTGACTAGAGGTTCGTTTTTAGTTTTCCACTTCAAGTAATGCCGGTACACACAGAGCAGTATCGCTAAAGCTTCGATTATAAAGAAAAATATAACCCATCCGTACGAATGACGCCACTCGGTGTACAATGCAAATATTGATATGGTGACCGCGACAAATATGATCGCTGAGACAAGTATATCCAATGCTGTATTGAATCTAGACGTAGTCAATGTTGGGGGGAAATCTTCGCTATCGTCGCTTCTGTGCGCTTTATCACGATAATGTCTCTCCATTTCTGGTGACTTGAAGAACAGCGTGAACCTATTCAAAGGTGGTTGAACGAAGTAACTGATACCCGACCTAGCGTTGTCTTGGACGCATCGTATGAGCTGAAGGTCTGACTGCTTGCGCAACTTCTGCAGTGACTGAACTTGTTGTTCGTTGAGCGGCGGCGGCAGGCGGGTCCGGGACGGCACATCGTTCAACGAAGATTGACTCGAGGTGTAGTAACCGGATACTCTGTGCTGCATTATATCGTTCTGAGATGTTGCTAATGCTGTCTGATTTAATGCAAATATCTGAAAAGGAAATAACAATGCTTTATAGTATAGAATAAAAAATGTACTTTACGGACTCTTAATAAAATAACAAATGTATTTTTAATTGCTGTAAATTCTTGAAACCTATAGCGTTCGATGGTTGCACTATTTATTGTATACTAAAAAGAATTATGAACGCAATGCTATAATAAATATCAATTTCTACAAGTGATTGAATCCGTACTCAGAAACCATTAATGTATTATTACACTGTGACTAACTATTGTTGTATCTTACGCGATTAAATTATAATACGTGACAAGAATGTATAAATTATTAAAGATACCATTTATGTCAAACATAATTACAATCTTAATACATTCTACGACAATGTTCGTGAATAATTTTAATATACATCATGGGCATCTTTTAAAAATCGAACCTGAAACATTTACATCATCATCAGCTTCACTACTGCTGAACATACCGACACAGGCCATCCACATGCGGATGTTAGTACGCATAGTCTCTTATATGAATACAAATAATTTTAGATAAATCTGGTTTAAACGTTAGTTGAGTGTCAAAAAATATAAACGTGTTTTATGATTTGTTGAAAAATAAATGACTCGAAGTACACGCTAGATCATGCAATCGACGTTCTGTTGACATGCTATAAAATGATTGAAATATTCCATTTTATTGATCGTAAAACGATGTCGTAACTCAAAGTAAATCATTACCTAGTATTCAATGTAACAATTATACTGACATTTTACACTCCGTTCGCAGCTGCTTCGTGTTGCAAATACAATAATAAATATATATTAAAACAAAAATTGGAATATCTTATACGAAAACTTTGGTAATAAATAAACAGCTAACATGATGTCGCTAAGATACTAACAAGAGCATCAGTGGCGCAGTTGTTAAGCGCTTGACCGGACCGGACCGTACTCGACTTTGTCCAGGTTCGATCCCCGCCAAATACCAATGTGTTTTTCCATTTTCGAATTTCACATGAACATTATCCGACGCTCTTACAGTGAAGGAAAACAGCTTGATGCATCCTGCACATATCGGCGAAGAAATTCAAAGATATGTGTGTAGTCAACCAACACGGAATGGCCGGGCGTGGTCTACTATGGCCTAGTCACCTATAATAGGGTGGGCTCTGAGCCCCTCGGTGGGGACGTGTGAGCTGTGTATCCTCATCAACTCAGTCTAGATGTATTAATTATCACATTGGTACATGGCGGAGATCGAACCTGGAAAAGGTAGAGTACGGTCCGGTCCGGTCAAGCGCTTAACAACTGCGCCGCCAATGTTCTTACTACAAACAATATAGTAATATGTAATATACAAGCAGAACCAGAGCTTGGGGAGAGATCTCGATTGGCATTAAACGTGGCTTTATAGAAAATCATTGACAAGAAATAGACCAGATTGAACATACCTGTTGTTGTATACTGGACCTTCGGCTTGTACTTCTTATACCGGAGTCCTTGCGACTGTTGACAGAGGGGCACAAGCTGACTGAATCGTCTTGTACCCTGGGCGACTGAGATGGCAGGGGAAGGTTCAACCGGCGGTCCTTCGGCCGGATTAGCTCACCCTGAGTCGCCAGAGTAGAGCTCCGTGCCCGACTTACTGGAGTCTAGAAAATTATAATTTATAACAATAAAAGTTTTATCATTTCATCAGATTAATAAAAACACTATAGGTCGTAACATCCATTGCGTTCAAGTACGACTTGAGGGCTACTAACTACTAACGACGGCTCGTAGTCATAGAGTGAATAGGTCACGTGCTCACTTAGCATCAGGTGGGGTTGTTGCCAAGCGTTCATTTAGCTTTTTTTAAAAAAAAAAAAAAAAACTCATTTATAATTATGATTTCATTCATTTTAAAATAGCGTAAGTACAATCTGCATCATCTACCCTGAATTACTATATCCAGTAAACAAATGATACGTAATTAAATAGCAATGGAAATGTTTTCGATGTATGCAATTTAAGACAGTGAATACGTTTGTCAGTCGGTTCATAGGTCACATATCGGAGTGACGTAATCGTGTTGCAAAACTGTCAGGCTTGCACACGAGAACACTGGCCTGCCCCGACGACACGATGAACAACTAACAAGTTGTTAATGTTACATCTTAAATACATTAAAGATAACCACTTTTTTACATAAAATTGTATTTCTTTTTAAAAACTTAGGTAGAGGTTTATTATCCCTACCGCCTAAGATATATTATAGGAGCAAAAGGGCCAACCGGAAACCCGTGCACGGATGACTAAGACCGTTCCTGCACCAGTTAAGCTGGCCACCATTTTTTTACATTTTCTTTTTTTATACTATAGTTTATAAGTATTACTATTTATCTTGTGTGATAATAATTTTCTTCTATTTGATTCTATTCTAAATAGACTGATATATATCGTTTACAACAACTACCAGTACATTAACAAAAAAAAAATTAAAACATACTAAAAACAAAACTAATAAAAAGTTGGAGAGCGTATTTTTCGTCTTTACACACATTACATAGTATAAACAAAATTTATCTTTAAAATTTCAAACGAATTTATATCAAAACAATTTTAAGGAAATTCCCGTAATCATATTTAAAGGGAAAATTTTGTAACTTCGTTCTCATTTCATGCGTCCCATTTTATTCGGCCATTTTGCAAACTTTCAATAACTACGCAAATGGTTGGACGGAACGGAAACTGGGAATAATCGAAATACGTAATCCCTAACTGGGTCACGGAAGTAAATGCTTTTAACTTGAAACATTTATATCTAACTTGTAAATAACATTTATTCGTCTGTATTCTTTAATGAAACAGGTCAAGACCGTAAATGCTGGCAGCTAAGTGCGTTCACTCAATTGCATATATCTAATTCGAAAACATCAAAATATGATGAATGAGTAAAACCCATTAAAGTCATACATGTCAATTATACGAGCAGAATTAACTTTGGTACTGTTTATCATCATGTCTTGAATTCTAATGGAAAACCGAGCTAATTAGGCTTTAGATTAAAGAAATAAATCATATATGTAAATAACTATAATATTACATACAATGTTTATGTTACAATAAAATCTATTTCAATGTCTCAAATTTGTATATGTAAAAAAAATCTATTTATATGTTGGTCAATCGTTTTTCGCATGCAATCCTATTCAACGTTGGCAGTAATGTATTGTTAGACGTATTGAGATCGCCCGTACGGAGGCTACATGTAACCCACATACCTAGTAATGCGCCATTCCGGGCGCACTAGGCCACCCTAATGAACTAGGCCACGGCGCCAGCGCTCTATAATTCAATATAACCTATTTCCTTTATACAAAGCTATTGCAAATATTATTTCTTACAAAATTAAGTTAACATTTTTTTCACCAGCTTCTTATTCTGTCTTAAATATATAATGTTGTGTACATATACTTAAGTAAACGCAGAATTATTTTATCAATTAAATCAACACTTCACTCATTTTTGTTATATGTTGAAACTTATGTAATTTTTTTATTACGTACTTGATAATGTTAGGGTTACATACGTAATTTGTAGTTATAATGTTTATTACAGTAATGGAAAATTATTATTGTATAACATACTAGTATATAACATCAGGAATTTTAAGCACCCTGCAAAGTAATTAATCTTTTAATTGCCGACTGAAAGCATTCGGTGCAAATATTGATCCTAGTATTGTACATGTGCCAAGACTAAATGCATCTATGTAAATATCAGTTTATTTATAGTACGACAATTTTGTTATATATTCCATGTAGGTAATAATCTATTTAATTGTTTATGAGGCGAGAAAGTCATTAAAATCGCGTCTAAAACTGAATTGTAAACTCACACAGCTGAAATAGGACATGCGCAAACCTCCGCACGTGTAATTAAAATAAAAAAAGCGAACTACACAATTTGTAATTATTTAACTGTTGAATGTTTTACGACCTGAAACGATAGAAGCGTTTTGTTATTAACACTACTTACCTCTAAGTTGGGTCTTCCGTAATGCGATCGATAGCTACTGCTTCTGGCAAATGGCGACATGTTGCTTCTAGATTGACTCAAGTAAGACCGGATGTCAATGATTTCTTTTTCGAAAGAGGCCATGTCCTGTCCCTGTGGTACGTGAATCTTACTACTGCACTGGGCAGGTCTCTTACTATCCTGAGATTCGATCACTATAGGCACTTGGTGGTAACCGTTGTTCGACTGGGTAGAATTCTCATCGCCCCTTTCCAGGTAATGTATCGTTTTGTCGCTAAAATTCTGCTTCTTCATCTCATGGAGCGGTGTGTCGGAATGTTTCCTTAGAAACCTGGGCACCTTCCAATTTTTCAGTTTATTCGTATACTTGCCGTAACTGCCTGAAATAAAACGCGTAAAACGCTAACGTGATTTCGTTTATGACTAATAATATTGGAGCATCCGGAATTATCAAAGGTCGATGCTTGTAAATTCTTATAAAGCATGTTATATGGCCAAGAATAACAAGCTAGCGAGCGTTGTGTGATTATTTGTTTTGCGATTCATCACGAAAGTAAATAAGACACGTAACGAGAGCACATAATGTGTTGTGTTGTCGTTTAACACGTCGCGGCGGTGTCGGCGCGGCGCTGCGCAAACTGTGTGATCGACGTTATCTACGTACCAAAGTATTTCGGTGAAATAAATCAAGCAAAGATCCTACTAAATGATATGACTGTATAATATTAATTGGTTTGTTAGTTCTTTAGAACTGGCCAGATAGACTCTTGCGCAATTATTTTTAAAAGATACCATATTAGTCTAAATAAACTGTAGTGTTAGATAAAGGTGTTAAATTTCATATCGACACAGAGATATTATGTTACATGCTTCGTACGTTATAATTATTTGCAACAGCTATGCCAACTACATGTTTTAAATAGTAAAATAAAACATATTATAATATTTACATTTTGTTCTAAACTACTTTAAAAAGTTGTTTGAAGATTTTATTACAAGATTTTTATACATTCGATATGTAGTCGTTGATGGGAAAAATAAATCAGTGTGGGTAATGTTTACGAATGCCATTAATAAAATGCGCATTCCACGCACTTAATATAAAAATTCCGATGTTATAAAAGAATGGCTGTGGCCTGCGACACCGATCGTGTGGAAAAAAAAACTTATTTCCTAGCTTATGCCCTAACTCCAGGCTATAATATATTTCTATTTCCAATTCCATACTGATCAGTTAAACCGTTCTGGAGATACGTGATAACATACATCCATACAAACATACGCATTTGTATTATTATTGTAATAGTTCTCAATAAGGTACATTGGTGAACTAAGACTAAATAATCTTGCAATCACGTCACGTAGAAATTGGAGAAAATAATACGACGAAAATGAAAGATTACTTTTACGCGTGAAGCTGGAACAAATATGATCATTTTCTCTTGCCGATCAATTCGTATAGTCGTATAATTTTTAAATTTAGTGTTACCAGATTTAATAGAGAACCCACAACTGTACGGCAATACATGACAATTGTAGTACTTTTATAAAAATCAAACATAGATGCGGCGTGAGTGATTGCAAAAAAGTTAACAAGTCAATTAACTAATATAATGGATGGGCACGATATCGTTGTGGCAGAGCTGATTACAATGAGAGGTGCGGGGCGTCACCTTCGAGCAATTAAGTGTCACGGTATATCTTATCTGCCACTTGTGCCTTATGCCATTGATAACTAAGACTAAAAAATAAGACCACTGCTTCTCATCACGCTATGTACACAATCAGAGCGTGACCGTTGTAATATATACGAAACGAAACCACTACTCAAATATAATAAAAACAAAAAAAAAAAAAACAATTAACGACGACATGATATGAACTTCACTTAGCTGAGTTTCTCAGAGTAAAAGGTTATCAGTAACGTAATTAACGCTATTTGACCGATCAATCCAAGATCAGTGTATTCCTAATGTTGAATTACATGTTAGAGAATAACATATTAGAATTACCAACACAAACAGAATTTGTTTTATATAATAAAACTTACCAACGGATGTTGGACTTTTCGATGAGGTATCGTTACTTTCAACAAACTCCTTTTCCCTCTTCTCGTCCAGTTCAGCGTCAGAGTCGAGTATACTGGGCAGCGAACTGGCCTTCGTGCGAAAGTTGAATGGATTGGGGGAAAGGAAATTGGAGCTATTGGTATCAGTACTACAGCCCTTCTTGTCTGATGCGTGCATTTTCGCATTGAGCGGGAGGGGCGAATGGTTGAAGGTGTAATTGGACTGCGGGGAAGCTGCGGGAGATATGATGAGGCGAGGATTAATTGGATTCGAAGGTGTGATACACTGATCGTGGTCGTAAGGAGAGCTTAGCTGACGTCCCTCAATGAAGTAGGTTTTATGACCTGGACACATTTAACACATTTATAGTTAACAACTAAGGGTCCCATGCTTAAATCATTAAAAACCTACTCACCAAATACCTCCTCGCCTTCTTCTAAAACGTAGGAACCCCCCAAAAATTTGCTTGTTTCTTCCGAGATATGTACGCGGCCCGGTTTACCGGTCGATTCCATTTTATTCGCAAAAGACACGTCATTGCTCCAAACATCAAATTTAAATCTCCTTGTGCCAACAATTCCGCATAAAACAGTTCCAGTGTGAACTCCTACTCTCATATTAATACCCTCGCCGCGCTCTCTGTCGAACTCTTGAATGGCTTCTATCATACCTAAAAATTAGTTTAATTTATCAATCCACACTTTTTCATATGAATAAATCCACTTTTATCAATACCTACCAAGACCCATTTCAACACAGCATGTCGCATGATCCAGTCTCGGCTCTGGGCATCCAGAAACACAGTAGTAACAATCTCCCAAAGTGGAAATCTTCTCACATCCATGTATTTGACACAGCTCATCAAACTTCTCAAATAAATCATTCAATATGTTCACTAATTCCTCAGCACCTTTGTTACTAGACATCCTTGTAAAGCCCACAATATCAGCAAACAGTATACTGACGTTATCCATACAACTCATATTAAAAGGTCTAAATAATGACTTGATATCACCAGCCCCAGTGTTAGATGTCCGTGGGTGCAGTGGATGTTGGGACTTAAGGTTAGTTTCACCTTCCAAAACTTGCTCCTCCATTAACCAACTAGCCAGCTTCGGGGGCATAACTGAATGTATCATCTTTTCCTTCAATTGTTTCTCCATCTCCAGCTGTCGCCTTACCAATAAACTTTGTCCTACTTTCATAAATGTGCCACGCATTCTTACAAAAGTCATCAAATAAATATGAACACCAATTATGTGCACACACAGTTGGAGCAAAACTCTGACAAACATTCCAGGATATTGCCATTCTTGTTCAGATAAATGCAGGATAATATTGAGGATTTCAAAAACTATGGAGTACAGTATCCCTATAATAACACATACAAACAATGGCAGAGGTGTCAATGTGTATATGATCAATAGTATCTCAATACAAATAGTAAAATGTCCTGATTGGCTTATGTCTGCTACTTGAGGGAAAGATGTTTCCAATTGTGTGGTCAAAGTTACAAGGGACAAACTGAGAATGCAAAGAGCCAATGCCATTATCAGAGAGATTCGAAATGTAAAAATCTTATAAATATCAGTAAAAGTGATAAATAGCATAACACAGGTTATCAAGACAACACCGGCAAATATTGAACACAGAAATGGCCACTTGACCGTTATGCCATGTAGCCCAAGAACTACGAAGTAGACAAACCATGATATAGAAAATATTAAAATGTATAAAAGTGCAAATCTGAAAAGAAAAAATTACAGACCTATAAAATGACATTAAAAAGATTAAAAAAACGAACAATCTACAACACAAATTTAGTAAAAAATTTAATACAAAAAAAAACATACCTGAATCTTAACCTAATTTGCCTAAAGGAACTACTTCTGTATTGGCCTTCAAGTATTTCTGAGTCAAATCTAGGGTTCCACCATGTTCCTGGGGCTGCCCTTTCAAAGGCAATGGGTATTGCAAACCCGCAGCAGTTAGTGGTAGGGTTGTTGTGAGCCAGATATGCCTGGACATGTGGAGCCAGCCTGATTTGGGCATCTTCCCCTTCAGAACACTCAGCTTCATGCTTGTTGTCATACAACTCTGAACCTCCATTGCAACTGACACACCCACTTTGAGCACTCATTGTTTCCTGCCTATGTTAATTCCATTTTATTTATTGAATTTTGCATTTATCACTTTAATCTGTACACAAAAGATAAGAATGATTTACTGATTCTTATAATAAAATTTAGTTTCATCATTATTCATAATAAAGTAGTTGTTCTACTAAGCTGTCTACAATGTTCATTTAATGGATAAAAATATACTGGCCTAAATAATCCATCATAATATTTGAACCCAATATTAATCATTATAATTTTAACTGTAGACTTTTTATAAAACTCATAATTATTTTGATTTATAATAATTTACATTAAATACATTAAAACAATAGCAAATTTATAGAAATAAATCATATTATTTATGTCAAAATAATAAAATTACGTTATTTAAAAATATTTATTTTTTAAAACCTAAACAGCTGACACTAAAATAGGATATGCAGTGATATACACAATTTATCTGAGTTTATAGTTGTCTTTAATTTAACAAGAGTTTGACTAATATTCTACGAAACTATTATTTCAAAATATTTAATTAATTGTTGACGCCTGATAACACAGTTAAATATATAATAGATCATATTCTCTCTTACTTTTTTGCCCCAAGGTTACACAAGTTCATAAGTCATAACTGTATCCAAGCTAATTTTTAATTTTAGTTCACTCAAATCGTTTACTCTGGTCACAAATAAATGAAACAGTTTTTCTCTGGCATTTCCTTGAAATGAAAAATATTTAGTAACATCTACCAGCACACAAAACTCTGTACACTATTTCTGACAACTGTTTTAGTGTGACCAGGTTTAATTTAGGAGTTTACTGCTAGCACTCGCCTAAATTTTACTAAAACCTACAGTTTTTTTTATTATTTTTTTTTTTCTTACAAATGTAAAATGCAAACATGTTGAAATAAATGACCCCACTATCACAAAATCACTTTTTGATGATTCCACCTTTGAACTCATATTCTTTCTTCGGTAGTAGAACTTATAAAATTCTCCGTAAAAATATAGAATCAGTGGCAAAAATTTCTAAGTTTTAAATTGTTGTACCCTACATTTATAATCCTGATGAAAGCAGCGATTTGTTAATGCTGGTCACACTACCAAGTTACAGCCAGTGGGAACTCACGGTCTATAATCTGCTAACTGAATCTTAGTTTGAAGTTCATTGCATTTTATTTGGTTAAGATTTTACTGGACTGCCAAAAGGCACTATATGGGGTACAAATATATTTAAAGCAATCTGAAACTAAAATTTTTACACGGGGGAATATGGAAAAATCTACCATAAATCAAAATGAAACAATGTCAAATAATATTGTATATAATTATAATAATTAGTAACACATTAAAATCTGAGTATATCACAACACCATTATATATCTTAGTTTACAGGAAGACATTTTAAGTAGTAATGTTTATCAAAAATATATCATCTCAAAGAAGGCACATTATTAGCACATATGCATGTTACACAATACATGCAAAGTCCTATGATTAGCAAAAACTTATCTTATGTCATCACAATGCAACCCCTGTCAATTATTATTGCTCCGTATATAATTCCTTCATACTTTTTAAATTTCTTCCTTAAAATCTTTACATTAAATCACAATTAATACTGAACTATTTTATAAAATTTGAAAAGTATGAATTGGCTCAAGATTGTAGAAATTGTTTTTTAAACATCTCAGTTATGTGTATAATCTGTACTAATTCTGAAATTATTTCTATTAAAATTTCACACAAAAAGTAAAAAAAAAAAACTCTATTGAAATCATATGTAGGATTTCAATTTTGATTGTAGGATGAAAACTAATCATTGTACATCCCATCGAGGAGGAAGTCCATTCTTTTGTAATGTCTGTTCTTCCAAGCTTCTTGACCTCTCTTTATTGCAAGATAACCAATAACACCAAACATTGGTACCACTAATATTGTAATAACAATTGGCATGATCATACCAGGGTGGCTGTTAGGATTCCTTGGGACTTTAGTTTTACGACTGTCTTTAGGGTAAGACGTTCCAAAATCTGTCAATGTTATTTGATCCAAGGCTTCACTAGATAATACCAGTGGTTTTTTGGGAGTTTCAGTCTTATTTTCTTTGTCATTAGTGCCATTTTTGAGAACACTGTTGGTAGCAATTTTCTGATTTGTAACTGGTGTACCAGTATTTTTTTTAGAATTTATAATATCTTGTAATGGATTAAACTCCTTATGGCCAGTAGCATTATTTTTATCTATTTTTGTACCATTTGTTGGAACTTGTGTATCCTCTATAGAATTGTACACTACTCCCTTTCGTGCTACCACAGATTTTTCTTTATTCTTACCTATTTCATTATCCAAACTCAAAAGAATGTTATGTTTATCTTTCGGCAAATGTACAATATCAATTGCTGTATTAGGTAATAAAGATCCACCTTCGCTTGCCAAATTTAAATTTGTTTTGTTGTAATCTTCGTAATGAGATTCTTGCAAGACACTTTTACTCGATTTGTCTCTAGGGGCCTCAGAAGTTATACTATTTCCGAATACATGCGGAATCCAAAAAACATTACATAAAGCAAACAATATTAACATATTGTAAAACAAATACAAAATCAATTCTAAAACAAAAATGAAATTATAAAAAAGAAATAATAACAAAACATCGAACTTTTATAATTTTGTTCAATATTGATATTTGTAAATGACATATAAATATTTTGTCAATGAAAATGACGTTGACGTTGACTCAATTTCGTTTAGAAAGATGTATTATCTTTTAACAATTTTTAAATTATTATTTTAAGCTGTTTAGATTACTGTTTTAATTATTAGGGATTTACTACAACTTTCAAATTTGTCTCAGATTAAGATCTCCGATAAGTGCTCATTTAATGATGAGAGATTTGAAAATTAAATATATTTTCTGTGTGAAGTTACAATTGACAAGAGACAGTGTCATTAGGCTGACACAATGATAACGTCAATGAAACCACTGAAATGACAATGTCGACATTCTGCGACTTTCAAATGACATATTCAATCAAATAGATTTGTTTGGCCAGAATTTACTGTTTAGCAAAAATGCGTGCTTTTACGTAAATAGTTCTATAAATATTTAAGAACTGCGCAAATATAAAAACATAAGATGAGAACCCGCAGCAATTCAGGTGTCCGTTTGGATTACTATCAAAGACTTGTGCACAAGTTAATTTTAGATCATCAGCAGCCAGTTACAGGATTATTTCCCGCAAGTCCTCACAATGATCACGCGTGGATTAGGGACAATCTTTATTGTATATTGGCGGTGTGGGGTTTATCGATGGCCTTTAAGAAAATTGCCGATCAAGATGAAGATCGTGCGAAAACATATGAATTGGAACAAAGTTGTGTAAAACTGATGAGAGGTAATATAAATAAATTTGTTCTGATACTTTTATTAAGCTTATTTTTAAATTTCGCCTTATTTTATTAGTACTTATTTTGTATTAATTATCTTAAAAGGTCTACTGATGGCAATGATGCAACAAAAAGATAAAGTTGAAAAATTCAAAACTACACAACATCCAATGGATTCGCTGCACGCTAAGTATTCATCAATTACTGGTCGTGTAGTGGTCAAAGACAATGAGTGGGGTCACTTACAAATTGATGCAATTTCCTTATATCTTCTTATTTTAGCTCAGATGACTGCATCTGGCTTACAGATTGTTTTCTCACTTGATGAAGTTGCATTTATCCAAAATCTAGTTTTTTACATAGAATCTGCATATTGTACACCAGATTATGGTATTTGGGAACGAGGTGATAAAACAAATCATGGTTTACCTGAGCTGAATGCCAGCTCTATTGGTATGGCAAAAGCGGCTCTTGAAGCTATGAATGAACTTGATCTATTTGGTGCCCGAGGTGGTCCCTCAAGTGTAATACATGTTTTGGCTGATGAGGCACAGAAATGTCAAGCAGTCCTACAATCTATGCTGCCAAGAGAGTCAAACAGCAAGGAGTTAGATTCAGGTCTTCTATCTATTATAAGCTATCCGGCATTTGCTGTAGATGATCCTCAACTAATAGCTAGAACAAGAGATACAATTGTTACAAAACTCCAAGGGAAATATGGTTGTAAGAGATTTTTAAGAGATGGTCACAAAACACCGAGAGAAGATCCAAATAGACTTTATTACGAGCCCTGGGAGCTCAGGATGTTTGAGAATATAGAATGTGAATGGCCATTATTCTTCTGTTACCTCATACTTGATTACTGTTTTCAAGGAGATAAAAATAATGTAGGAGAATATATGCAAAGGCTAGAAAAAATAATGATAAGAAAAGACGATGGCATGAAGCTTGTTCCGGAGCTATATTCTGTACCTGTTGACAAGGCAGATGCTGAACAATGCGATCCTGGTAGTCAGGAAAGAATACCTCTTGGTAGATGTCCCTTTATATGGGCACAGTCATTGTATATACTTGGCAAATTATTACAAGAGGTAAATAGACAAAATACTCTGCAAACTCATTGTTACATTTATTTGACAGTGTTAGTCAATGACTATTATTTACTAACTAAAGATATTTAGTGAAACAAAAATTAAATTAAATGTTGGTATACCATATATTTTATCTGAAATGTGTAAAAAGTTTTTACTGCTTACAAAAAAAACAAATGAAATTCTTTAATAAGCAAAAAAAATGAATAGAATTAGATTTTAATATTATGATGCTAAACATCTGTTATAGGGTTTCCTAGCAGTTGGGGAACTGGATCCATTGAACAGAAGATTGTGTTCAGAGAAAAAGCCAGATGTGGTTGTACAAATTGTTATATTAGCGGAGGACAACGAGATTAGAGACAAATTGTTGGAGTACGACTTACACGTTCAGACAATAAATGAAGTGGCACCGATAGAAGTTCAACCTGCAAGAGTCTTGAGTCATCTGTACACATATTTGGGTTGGTAATTTTAAAAATTTTTAAATTAAATTTTAAAGGATAGTTTCCAATAAAAATAACCAAAATAAATTTCCTTTAAAAAAGACATCTTTCTAATCTTCTATATCAGTATTGATTTTTCTTAAACATGTTTATGGTAATTATGATTTCAGGACGTAACAAAAAGTTGGGCTTATCTGGCCGTAAGTCGCGTGATGTTGGCATACTCAGTACTAGCAAGTTGTACTCTTTGAATGATCGGATATTTGCGTTTACTCCTCAGGTAAGTGACATTGCATGTTACTTCTTTTTTTTTCCTTTACTGGACATTTTATATGAAATAGGAACTGGAATAGTATTTAAACAAAAGTTGTGTCTCTGGTCTGATTATTGATTTAAACACAGACATAGCATCTGTGGTCTGTCTGTTGCAATTGTCTATGGGCATTGATGACCTCTTTTCGTTAAGAGTCCCACTGGCCATTTTGCCCCCTATCAATATTTAAAAAAGAAGTTTATATTAGTCAAGTGAATATTTCTTATTGCACTATTTACTTGTAAAATATTGTGCATGTTTATTGGTATTTATTAGCTCATATGTTGTAAGCATTTAATATTTTTATTTTATTTGCTAGTATTCTGATATGAGGCGTTTCTACATTGCTTCCGACTATGAGCTGATGGTCGATACTCTTAAAGCGGAAATTAATTTCTTGAAGTCTTCTTGGCAAAACCTTCTCGGGCGACCGCTTGTTGTCTTGACTTTGAATCAAATGCACTTAGGTACTGTTTTATTATATATCTATGGAATTTATTTGAATGGCTTGCTGTTGTATCCTGTCCAGTTCGATGTGTAGATAATAATAATCCTTTTAATACAAGGCATGCGGAACGTACAAGCTGTACAAGCTTTAAAAATAAAAATATTAATAGTAGACGTAGAATTGTATGTGTTTCCTAAATTATAACCTATGTATTAAATTAACCAGTATATTAATTTCTGAACGAAACTGTCAGGTGGGCTACAGATAAAAAATATTGTCTATGTTTTGTGTGTTGTTACGTCATACAATGGCGGTGATGTCGCATGTGTAGAACTTCGACTACGAGGAGTACTACATGTCGCGCGACCCGGCGCTGCTCGCCAGCACCTTTACTGCGAACGTCGCCTTTCTCGGCATGAGCTGGAAACAAATGCTCGGCCGGCCCACCATCACCTTGCTGGCCACACAGTATCTGTTAGGTAAACATATCTAACTGTACACAAATAAAAAAAAACTAATTAAATCACCAACTTTTATCATCTATTACTATATTAACTAATTCTACCAATTTTTTTGTCAAACTCCCAACACAATTAACTTTTATTATTTAAAAAAAAATCTTGAAACAATACAGCAACTTATTAAAATAAATAATTAAATAAAAAAAGTAAGATTTTAGATGTAAATAAATTAAATTTAAAACAATATTCATGGCCTGTTTTGGAAATAGTAGACATTAATAATAAATAAATTAATAATATAATGTATGAGAAAATGATGTAAGCACATTAAGCAATTATCAGTTGTTTATTTTATAATTACGAATAAAATAAAACTAAAAGCTAAAACATTTTTTTCTAATCATGTCCAAAATCAAAAATCATTAATATGATAAAACAATTAAAAAGTAACTAACAATTTGTGTCCTGCTTCTCACGCTTTTAAAATTCTAATATCAAATAAACATTTTTATAAACGTTTTTAAATCTTCAGATCAAGGCAAAATTCCCATGGCAATGATAACGACCATGAAAAAATTGAAATCAGGCTATATTAATGGCACCAGAGTAACGTTGGGTAACCTCGGTGAGTTCCTGAGCACCTCGGCTATAACCAATCTGAGCTTCTTGGGCAGTCAGGAGGATGGATATCCTGACAGTAAGTTTTAATACATCTGTACTATATTAAAAAATATTTGTCTTATCAATTCAGCATTCCAACATTGTATGGAATTATTTCTTTTTTTTTTGCTTTGTTTATTTTCCTACATTCTGTACAATTTTTGTTTTTACTGTTTATTGAATTTTCTTTTCTCCCTGTATAATAAATGTGCAATTTTTTTATACCTGGATCAATCTCCATACAATAGTCAAATGTCAAAAAGTGTCACTTTCATACATTTTTCACTTTTATGATCAGCACTGTAATCGAATGTATTACCCTGGACTTTATGTCTTTATTGCTTTTCCCCGGGACTGCACCGGCTCGTAATTAAAAAAAAATCATACTTATCTATGCTATATTTCAGATAAGTCTCAGTAACAAATTTCATCCAGATCGATTTCTTTATTTTCTTTATGCAAACATCCGTCCATCCATACATCTAAACATTCCAATTTTTATTAGTAAGATTACAAAATTTGACAATGTTATTTTTTCCAGAACTAAATCCTCAAGTGCAAAGCTATCTGGAGGAGCATTTGCTGAAGTCGTTTAGTAACAAGATCAGCTTCCTTTCGCGGCCGGCCGGCGCGCGTAACACTAAGGCCCTGCGCCGGCGCATGTCCGTCAGGGGCGCGATCAAGAAGACACGCTCTATTAATGTCGATTGTAAGTACCGAATTCCATTTTCAAATGTTTATATGAATATTATTGTATAAATTTGAAATCGTAACTATATATTTGACGTATATACCGGTAGAATAGATAACAATGCACGCTTGTGATTATTTTTTTTATTTTCCAAGGAGGGAAGCTAATGTGAAATAACTCTGGCTCCTTAGAAATTTTAATATGTTTAGGTTTATGACAAGGGCTGCTGATAATTATACTATATTATACCTTTTTATATGTTTAGCCGAAACACTAGGCATGGAAGGGGAGTACGTAGGTCCACACCTGGAGAGGAAACCTTCATGGCTGGAAGTTGATCCGATACTGGGCCGCAGCCCCTCGCCTGAAGACGCTAAAAGGAGAGCTATAACTAAGTAAGTAATTTTTCTCTTTTTTTCTCTGTTGAATATTTAATAATAATTTAATTTAATCTATAAATAAAACTTTTTAGGGGAACATCGACCACCAGTTTGGGCATCGTGCCTCCTACCATCGAAGTGACTAAAGAGCAAACGCCATCGCCACCTAAGGAAGAAGGTAAATTATATACCGTTTATAATCTGTAGTAATTTTTGGTATCTTGAAATTGTAAAAAAAATGTTTGCCCTTTTTTAATATGCATTTTTAAGTATTATTACATTTTTGTTGAATTACTAATGTATCTTGTAACCGTAAGCTTGTATGAGGATATGGTTCACGACATTAGTCGAATGGCAGGATTCGAACCCACGAACACTATATTGGTAATTTGTTTTCTTAATCATTAGGCTATTGGAGCTTTATTCTTAATATAATTATAAAATTAGGGAAAGATTATATCTTAGATTGAAGTCAAGCAGGACCATTAAATGCATGTTTCAGGTGCAGTGAATAAAAACCTATCTCCAGTAGTCCGCAGCAGAGCAATATCTGAGTCCCAGAACGTGGTGTACGCGGAACAGGAGACTGATGAACTGATCGCCATGCTGCGAGAGACCGAGAGCTTGGACGAGCAGGGCGACATACTCCAGTACCTGGTTGATTCACAGGGACTGGAGTTCAACACGGGTAAGAACAGAACACGAAATGTAATGTGTAAATGATAATCTCACTTAATCTGGAAATAAAATACATTGCACACTTAATTACAAAGTTGACAAAAAAAACTGCATTAAAAAAATTAAAAAGAAAACGTAATAATCAAACGAGAAAAAAATATTTTTGTATGTCAACAAGAATCCCACAAAGTATTTAGAATGCTATGTTATGCGTAATATATTTAATATAAAATGTTTGAAAAACTTACATCCACCCGTGAACCGCTAGTATAAATTTATTGTATGGTGTAAGAAATGGTATTCCTTGATTTATTATAGGAATACTTGAAAGCGGTAAACCGGTGACCGTCAAGGAACTTCTAAAGGCGTTATACGAGAAAGCGTGCACGCAGAAACTGTGGGGCCTCGTGCGACACACCGCGGGCATGCTCGGCAAGCGCGTCGAGGACCTCGCCAAGGCCGTCACCGACTTGTTGGTGCGCCAGAAGCAGATCACTGTCGGCATGCCGCCAAACAACGAGCACACCATCACCGCACCCTTGCCTGAAAATGAATTACGTCAGCTCATACATTTGGTAAGGATTTGTATTAATATACTCCATTTGTAAATGTCTCATGTGCTGTACTAAATAATCATGGCTTAGTAAACTCGGAAGAATTATCGATCAAAGTTTAATTTGCGCAACAATAGATGGCACTAATTTTTAATAATCACAAATAGATGGCGCTGTAGGTGGTGTACAATACATTAAAATTCACAATACATTTAAGTTCACTTCATTCATCGTTATATTTGTTTCATGCAGTCATTTCGAAGAGAAAAACATGACAGTGAAAATAAAAAGGTAATATTCTCTGTTGTTTTTCACTTTAGAAATTATTATAATACGAAATATTAGTTTATTGCACTGAAATAGATTTTTTTAGGGAAAAATTGTAGGTAGCACTTCACATACATGGTTTTGTCGAAATATTTTAACAAAAATGTATAATTTGATATCGATTTTTCTAAGTGAATAAAAGTGATACGTTTTTGTACGAATATATCGGTGTAATTTTCAATTATTTCTATTACTTTACACATTACATTTATTTATAACATAATGCATATGTATGTTACTGCAGTTTGATTATCTAATTTTTTTACTGTTATAAATAAATAACGTAATAGGCTTACGGCGACGACGAGAGCACGGCCATGCTGACTCAGGAGCTACTGGTGTACCTCGCCATGTTCATACGCACCGAGCCCCAGCTGTTCTTGGAGATGCTGCGTCTGAGAGTGGGACTCATCATACAGGTAACCCTAAACAGATGAATAGTTGGCGGTGGACCGTGAACTGCGCATGCGCTGTGCACTTCCCCGCATCCCTATACACCCCGATATCTAACATTTTTATCTAAGCTGCAGCTCGTGCGATATTTCGAGCTGTCAAGATAATTGAAGTATTGAATATAATAATTATTATGTGTACATGAAAAAGGAAAATGTAAACGGAATATTTTTTCATTAGTGTGGAATACAGATCCAAAAATGTCACGTTCGCAAGTAGATATCACTCAATAACTGTCTTTCTATAACTTTACCGTCTATAGGGTCAGGACATTTTTTTAATCTTTATTGTACAACATAAAAAGTCTAGTCTTTCATTAACTAAGACATAGTTTTATTTGAAATATAAAATATTAGTAGATTTTTATCAATTTACTAATATTTCTTGTGTTCATTCCTGTTAAGCTTGAGCTTGTAGGATATGGTCCTCGACAATAGTCGAATGGCGGGATTCGAAGCCACGAACTCGAGATCAATAGTCCGTACCCATAACCATTAGGCTATTGGCGCTTAAGTTAGGCGAAGACTTTTAAAGCATTCAAGTTGTCGATGAGTTTATCATGTTATTTTATAGGTGATGGCAACGGAGCTGTCGCGGACGTTGTCGTGCGACGGCGAGGAGGCCTCCGAGCACCTGCTCAACCTCTCGCCTTTCGAGATGAAGAACCTCCTGTACCATATCCTCAGCGGGAAGGAGTTCGCTATTAACAGCGGTCAGTTGGCATTCTTGCTAAAGATATTATATTAGCCTTTTCTCGCGATTTGATTTCCGTTTAATTAAAAATAATATGCGTTTTTCTAGATAGTAATCTATCGCTGTCATATATCAAGATCTGTTTATCCGTTTTGAATTTAATTTCTAAGAAATATCCACCCATGAAAACATTCGCTTTTATCATATTAGTGAGATGACGGCCTGGACAGCGACGTGCTGGGCGGGTTATTAGGAACCCCAACAATTGTAAACGATATTTCCAATGCGGCGCTAATGCGGGCAGCAGCGACCAACGGTCGAGCATAAACCCTGGAGCTGAGGATTTGAACATAAATAAATTTCTGTTTGTTGCATCGATTTCTATTGTAGCTATAAATTATAAAAAATAACTTAGGCAGTCGTTACTCACGGTGTATAGAATGTGCGAAAAGAATGCGGGCGCGATTTTTAGATGTACGGAAATCGTACTTAAATCGTAATATGTATATAACATTTCATCATCATCATCATCATCATCATCATCATCATCATCAACCCTTGTCTGCCAACTGTTGGACATTGGACTTTCTCAATGCCTTCCACAGTGTACGGTCTTCTGCCTTCCGCATACAACGACTCCCTGCCGCCCGCGCCACTCGGCGGTCCAACTGGAGAGAGACGCCCCACACTCCTTGTCTCCAATCGTGGCCAATAATTTCCTTCTACATGATATTTAATTACCTTTACTTAATGTAGGAGTATTTATTTATGCTAAGAAGTGATGTTTTATTTGCAGCTAACTCGCTGTTTGTTATAAAGGAAAAAATCAATAAGGACAAAGGCGAGTTACAATATCACGTGTTTGTCTTCGCTTATGTTTGTGTCGAGCGCCATTTGTTGAATTTAGAATTTAATGAATTTTATCATTTAATTCATCCCCCTTGTGCATGTCGTATTTTATTTGTAATTCCGCTAAGCATGCGAGTAATCACATCGCATATTTTGTTCACAGATATGTAACGATTTATATATCCAATTATATAACATAAATGTGCTAGTTTCGTGTACATTATATACTTGTTTACATTATATGTATTTGTTATATAAAGATAGTTACGTCCTACCACAAATCAATTTGTGCAATTATTTAGTACCATTACATAAACGCCGAAATCACTTTTGTCACTAATCTATTATACTGCTCCAATTTTATAAATGATAATAATAAATTATTTATTTCAGTAGGGCGCGGAAACTTCTCCATAGTCAGTAACAAGTCGAATCGATACGGGAAGAAGTCACAAATTGTATTGGAAGGACAGTCGCTACAAGGCGGCATTGAAGATGGTAAGTTTATAAAACTATACGTAACGTAGGCCTCCCCCAAAGGTTGCCACGACGATCCTTCCAGGATACCCTCGCAAACTTGACCAGATCATCGTTCCATCTTGCGCGAAGCCTACCCAAGCTCGTCCTAGGCCGCTATTTTAGGACTTTTTGTATATGTCACCGATTATTTGTGAATACTATAGATTACAGTTTGCCTAGGTAAAATAATACTTCATATATGTCATATATTATAATATACTATTAGTGTGGTACTTTACTTAATTATTTTTCTTATTATTCGTTTAGCAGTTGTAAGTGTAATTTGTTTCTTTAGTGCCCATGGTGGAGCAAGATCGTCAGGGGCAGTGGCTGCGCCGGCGACGTCTCGACGGAGCCCTGAACCGCGTGCCTAGGAACTTCTATCCCCGCGTTTGGGGGGTGCTGGAAAGGGTAAGGTTTTACACCGTTACGCTTTCTCCTGTAAAAAAACTATAAATATAGTCGCTTAATTACTTTCAGTGCCAAGGCCTAGTGATCCAGGGTAAAGTTCTGCAACCGAATTTGACTCAAGAGATGACATCAGGGGAGTTGAAGTTCGCGCTCGCCGTGGAGACAGTTCTGAACTCGATCCCGCAGCCGGAGTACCGGCAGCTGGTGGTAGAAGCTCTGATGGTGTTAACATTGGTCGTTGAGTACAAAGCGGTCAGCCATTTGGGAGGCATGATCACTGTCGAACATTTAGTGCACAAGGCCAATCAGATATTCTTGGATGACCAGGTATGTGTTAGTGACGTCACATTTAAATCTTACTTTTTTAATATCCTAATAGTTTTTACGATTTTTGTATGATAAATATACTGTGAGGGCCTCCCATAGTAACTAATTAAGAACTATGAGTACGGAAGTTACTTTCTTAGAGATTGTGTCTGAGCAGATGCGGTGTAACGGCGACGCGACGCTGTGCTGCGCGAAGGCGGACAGCCCGGGCGGCGCGGTGGTGTGCGGCGGCGCGGCGGGCGTCTGCCAGCACCTCTACGACAGCGCGCCCAGCGGCAGCTACGGCACCATGACCTACCTGGCGCGCGCTGTCGCCGCGCTGCTCGCCGACAGGATGCCGCACGACTCGCCCATCGAGTGCACCATCACATAAGCACTGGCCCTATCGGCATCTTACCTTTGCCATCCATTAAAAGAAAATCAATATATAAAAATAAAATGACAGGTATTGGTGCTAAAAAGTATCAATTTCACTATCAAGGCACATAGGTTTTTTGATGAATACCTTTGCCTTATTAAAAAAAATGGCGAATGACAGCTGTCATAAGGCTACACAAAAGAGCGCCGATCTTACCCCAGGAATTCGAATAAATTGCTACGAGATTATCTGTAAAGATGAGAGGTATAGAATACGCCATGAAAGACAAAGTATGTCATTAAGACAGAGCGCTAGTAAGCTATTATGTAGTTTGACAGAATTATAACCTTTTTAGCAGCGTTTAATCAGGTCAGATAAACTAGTACTATAATTTTGTCGGCTCTATACCTTATACAGTCTTTTTTTAATATTGGATTAGACGTGAGTGTATTTAGCCACCATCCCGTTTTTGTGTGATAAAATATCTTCATACCATAGACACGGATTATGTAACCTCTTTTATATCAAGATTTTAATTAACATTTAATAGTTTTTAATAAGTAGAAAATGGCAGATCAACTAACGTAATGTAATCACTTATCATGAACTTATAGTAACAGGTTTTTTCTTTATTTAGAAAGTCGATAAGTATTTTTTATAAACATTTTGGGATTACTTGAAAACAACTCGATGCTTCCATTGACCGTCGTGAAAGCAGCAATAGTATTATGTATTGAGTATGTACAAACTATCATGTCTCAAACAAAGCATATTGTAAAGTTTTATATCCAGGTTGAGTAAATAAAATTTCTGACAGAATTTGTTAATAAAATATGTATTGTTTAAAAGTTGTTGGTTTTATAATTATACCTAGTTAGTTTTTTTTTTTTGAAAAATAGTATTGTTTCCTTTATAAATAAAATTAAAATTGTAGGTCTTGTTCCGTACAATGTTTCAATAATACACTAATGTGGTTTATTCAACATCGTTTGAAATGTTTCAAATCGTTTATAATTTTCTTAATGCAATATACTTTGTTATATTATTTGTTTTATTTTATGGCTTTTTTTTTTCAAAGTAAAAAAGTTTCAAATAATTATTCCACGCTATGGATGGGAATAGGTTTAAAAAAAATCGCGTTCAGGTCTTTCTATTTGCCTTTATTGACACAAACCCTATATGTTATTGAAAATAAATACACCATTTGACTCGGATATCTATATTTTTATAACATTTTTCTATAACACAATATCATCTGAAATAACTAAACACAAAGCTACGAAAAATTCTAGGCTTCATCTTTTTTACCGAAAGGATTCATTTTTGACAGCCACGATGTAGTTGTCCTGAAAACAAAGATTTGATTGCAAGATTTGAGAGCAATTTCATTAAAAATACATCTGATTGACCACTGAGACAAAGTGCACTTTATGTTATAGCTCAAACATTCAACATTTCTGATGAAACATTCAATCTTATATAACTATGGTAACTGTATGGTGATTCAGTGAGCGACGGGCCGCGAACGCGCGATAGTACCGTTCCTACTCACCCTGAAGATGAGCCCCCGATGGGCTCGAAACTAGTCGGTACTGACACCGAGTTGCACGTGAGTTAAGCCGT
>JAODUI010000028.1:2608899-2626717 GCA_027563995.1 Papilio gigon
AGCCCCCGATGGGCTCGAAACTAGTCGGTACTGACACCGAGTTGCACGTGAGTTAAGCCGTTTTATAAGTAGTAAAGTAGTATACTGTATGGTGAATTTAATTTGACATCCTACTGTTCACTTAATTTCAATAATTACTTTGGATTGAAACAAATGATAGTATAATGCAAAGGTATAATGAACATATAAACAAGAATTTAAAAAGAGTGAATGTAGTTGGCTACAAATGTAGAGGAAGAGCAAAGGTGCGGATGGATTGTTTTACAGAGGATATGTGTAAGAATGGTGAGAGTTCAGATATGACAGCTGACAGAGATGTATGGAATAGTACATACTGTGCTGACCCTATGTAGGGAAAAGAGCAGTATGATGTAGTATGATGTTGTGATTTGAAAACATTGATTACATACTACATGATAATGTATGTGTTCTAGGTGGTGATAATAGTGGTAAGTAAATGATCTAACAGTGATGGTAAAACCTGCAATATGAAGGTGCGAGAGTTAATAATATCATATAAGTAACAAAAAATACTGTAATAAACAATTATTTCATTACACATACATGTTTAAGACCCAACATTTAGATTTTGCATGGTTTTACCATCTAACTTGAAATCATGGGAACATCTTTGCTGGCATTCCTAAAATAAAATAAAAAAATGGTATACAATGCATAAGTTTAATGTTACTTACGAAATTTCTTCAGTGGTCTCATTTTTATCTGCACTTTCAGCTGCTTTTAATTTCTCAACTAACTTCTTACGGTATATATTTTTCAAAGGAACAGGTTTGTTTTGGGCTTCTTTCTGCTTGGCTACTTTAGATAATGCCTCATACCAGGTTAGTCCGTACCACTCTATTTCTTCAGGTGTATACTGCAAAAGACACAAGCCATGTCAGTTATGGTATTACATAGAAGTTTTTTATGGTAAAATGTATAGATAATATATGTATAGATAATAAAATTTCATACCGAAGACAAGTAAGTCTTGTATTCATCATATATTTCCTTTTGCTTCTGTGCATTATTGGTATATCTTGGGCAACCATTCATTAACTCTATTAGAATCTGCTTCTTAAGCTTCAGTGCGAGCATAGAGACAAGGTCACAAGCTGGAGTCTTGAGGAGATAATGATCAAATCCATAATGGTCGTTAATTAAATTAATAGTTCTGTCAGTTACGGTAACAGAAAGATGAGTGTTTAACACTTCAGAGCGGACCACTGTTCTTTTTAAGACTGGCACCCAATAGTGAGGCACTCTACGTCTTTGCTCACTGCGCTTTTGAAAACCTACAAGTATATTGTGTAAACATATTTAGAATCACCAACATTATTTTTTTAAGTAATTATACAAACTGTTAAATGTATTACATTGATATAGGTTATGTTTCTAAATTTCTTTCATCATCATCAGTCTAATATTGTCAACTGGTGTTACAAATGTAAAAATATATGCAGGTTAAAGACCTAAATCTAGATTAATGTTGTGATATTATTGTTTTGTCAATCTTAATGGAAAATAACCTAACCCTAAAATTAAAACATTCACTTGCCTTTAATCACAGCCTCTCCTCCCCATATGCCCTCGTGAATCTCAGCAGGATGTTTCAAAGGTATAGGCACATTCTGCACAGGAAGAGTTTCACCAGTCAGCTCGTCACGTTTCCATTTATTCTCTTGTGGGATAAAGTGCACTGCTGCAGGCTTTAGGACTTTCCATTCACGCCAAAACTTTTTGTATGCCGGTGGTAGTTCCGACGCTATTCCGATATCAAACCTACTTTTCTTCTTAAATGAATTGGATAGCTGGCGCGCAGTTGCCTTAAAAATAAATAACACATCAAGATAAGGCAGTAACAATAAGAATCAACATTTTGATGATGTAATTATTTTTCACTCCGTTGTTGCAAATTGACTTTTACCTGGATACGAGACGATGCCATTTAACTATTTAATAGTAAACAACATAGAATTCTAAATTTTACGACTCCTGAAATAAATCTAAATAAATCTTATTTCAGTTCATGCCAATTATGTTTCTGTCTGTCAAAATATCTGTCAACGTACGTAGCACGCATATACACCATACTTAATATTTCAAAGTCTGCTTTTATCTAAATTTCAAACGAATGTTACTATTAAAAATTTCCGGTGTATTAAATGAAACAAGTTAGACATGTTGAAGAATATGGAAAATACTTTTACAATGTTTTTAATGAATCTCGTGGCATCCATAACTATGTAATGTCACCAAAAAGGTATAATCCTGTACATGTCACTAATCTGTGGTGACGTTGACGTGGATCAAAAAAATGGCAATGGCAAGTAAAAAGTGAAACCCGTGGTGGCAAAATATTTTGTTTACGGTTTATGATATCTTCATTTTCATAACTTAGTGTGCTGTGTATTCGAGTTATAAATTATAATAAACAGTAAATAGAATAAGCAACGTTTTAATGTGCGCAGCTAATGAAAAAACATGTCTGATAATAAAAACGTCGATAATCGTCCTGAAAAGGATCAAGTGGAATCCTTTAACACCAATTTAGCAGTAGCAAGCGATGTGTCCAGTGTTGTGAGCAGTGTTAGAAATGTTAAGGTAAGTGGAGCCTCTTTATGTATATTATTATAATATTTACTAAATGATTGACGTTTGACAAATGTCTTGTGCATTTCGTCACCATCGCATTGATGACTATCATTGTATTTTTTTTAATTTATGTAAACAACTTACTTTTGTTTGTATATAAGAGTCAAGTACATTTGTGATTCAAATTAACCTGTGGACTTCAAGTGAACCTTTAAATTGCAAAACCACCACTAAATATGTAAAGGAAGAAACTTTATACCCTAGTAAGTTTCATTGTCCACAGCCTTTGATGGGTTAGGCAAGCAAACTAGGCAAGGTGTCAGAGTAGCAATATATACCATCTTAAATAATAAATTTCAGTAATGTTTGTTAATACATGTATCAAGTGTAGTTTTTTTACATGGACAATTATAGTCAGACCTCTTTTTAAATTATAGCATTCAACATCGTCTGAACGACAGAATAAGGTGGAGAGAGCACAGAAGTGTTTAGAAAATGCAGCACTTGTGTCTAAACGTATTAAAGAACAGCGTAAAGCTACAGCGGAATTATTAGGAAGGCCATTTGGTAAATCATTTTTTATACATCTTTTTAATGTGCTATTACAATAGGTATAACATCAAAGATAAAGGGTCCAACTTTTTATGTATTCCGAGTTCTGTTAGATAATGTTAATTGCAATACCTAAACAGCATAAGGCTAGTTCAGGAGTAAATTGTAGTCCAAAATAACTAGAGACAAGTATTGCTTGAAGAAGCAAATATATTGAAAAAAAAATTGTTATTTATTTTAGAGGATGATGTCACGGACACTGCTTCAGAAATGGCATCCACCATGAGTGAAAGGACAGGTTATTCTGTTGCCACAGATACTTCTACAACCTTGTCTGTGCAGGATGCATTGAACAGTAAGTGTTTATTATTTGTCAAGAATTCAAAATGAAATAAATAGTTTCTAATTGATAATTGTACTTTTTCATATATTCCAATATTGTATACTAATTAATTCAATAAAACTGAGTTGTTACCTTGTTTAATAAGATTAACTCAGAAGTACTTGAATAACATTGACCTCTTACACACTAGACAAGCTACAAGCTATCAGATTTCTGCTATTTTTTTGGTATTCTGGCATTATCCGTAGCAGTGGCAACTTAACTCTATCTAATAATTAACACGGAAGTGTTTAAGACAGAACAGAGATGTAATTTCCAAGCAACAAGTTGTCCAGCATATTCAATAGTCTGACATTGCTGTATAAATACAATAATAACCATATTACACATTATAATAAGGTTATACAATAGCAGTGATTTATTAACAATATTACAGTTCCTGGTATCAGTGAAAGTTTAGCAAACACATTAAAGCAAAAGGAGCTTTTAATGGAAAGGATTAAACAATATAAAGAAATTAGTAAAAGACCTATGAGGAAATCGGTGTCGGTGAAACGTGAGTTGTCAGACACTACAGTTGTGCAAGAAGTGAAGAAGGTAAACATTAGTATTACAATTTAAGTACAGAGTATGGTGCTTTAAGTAATATGTTAAAATTACATTTCTTGTGTATTAATGTAAAACGTCTTGTTACATTCTAGGCTTGCTTATATTCCTTATTTTTGATTCTACTTGTTTTTCGATTTCACTCTTATTGGAATTTCTAGTTTATGTAATCAATGGCCAGTTTTAATGTTCAATAATTAGTAATATTTTAAATTTCAGAGTGCCGATAATTCTGATGTTGCAAAATTAATAAACACTGTTAAAGAAAAAGAAAATTCTTTAAGTGTGATGCAAGTCAAAATTAAAGCTCTAGAGACAACAATTTTAGATCTACAAGAGAAAATAAATGAAAAGGACCAAATTATTGAAGCTAAAAATAAAGCTACCACTTTGATAACTGATAGCTTAAGTAAAAAGGGTAAGATATACTATTATTTTTACATTTATTAACATTCTATATTCTCCTCTAAAATTTTCAATGTAAGTAATTTTTTCTTTAAAATTGTTATTAAAAATTTCATTATTGTTTTAGAAAAAGATAGTTTAGATTTACTTGAAGATACTCGACAACAAATGACAAAAATGCAATCAAATTTCATTGCAATGGAAACTGAATGGAAAGAAGAAAAACAGAGGTTATTGGTTCAATTAAGTGAAAAAGATGAAAAAATTAAAAGTCTAGAGGAGGCCAATTCAATACTAGAAAATTCACGGTTTGAGATCAGCATTGCTCACTCCAAATTAGCCGAAGAATTGGATTTAAAGAAAGAAGAAATACTCAAATTACAAAAGCAAATTGAGGCTCTGACTCTGAAAAGCGTTGAAGAATTGTCTTCAGGCGTAGAGCAGAGTGGAGACAAAGAGTTTACGGAAGAAAAAGGGACACTGGAAATATCTAACATGGAAGAATTGACGAAAAAACTTGAATTATTAGAACAGATTAATTGCCAAATGAGGCAAACCAATAAAGATTTAGAAAATCAACTTGCATCTATAAATATCGATCAAAAGGCGGCATCAGCCACCCCAACTAAAAGAGCTTCCACTAGTCCTCATCCTAACCGAAAAGGAAGAAGTACTGCTTCCAAAAGCAAATCTCCCTGGCGTGGTTTATCCACTGACCCTGTGCAACAAGAAACCGACAAATCCAAAGCCAAAATTGATACAGTCAAACAAGATACGTTAGTGCAATCTCTGAATAAAGATATCTTGGAAAAAGAATATTTATTGACACAAAAAGATGATTTAATATCAAAATTAAAGCTAGAAAACAGTGAAAAAGAAATTATTATCAACAATTTGCAAGCAAAAGTTGAGACATCTAAAAGTGACAACAAAGTTGACATCGCTGTTTGTACAGATCCAGAATCCGTTGACGCTACTAAGGTCAAAGAAATGACACAGGGAAACGTGATTGAAGATATACCTGAAGATGTACAAACATTAAAAGATAAGTTGACATCGGCACAAAGTCAAATTGATCAACTCAATGAGGATATAGATGCAGCAAATAAAAATATGATAAAAGTAAAGTCAAGCTATAAAATAAAATCGAAACAATTACAAAAAACTATCGATAGTTTCAGTAAAGTGTCAGATGCGAATGCTGAAATTGTAAAACTCAACGAGGAATTGCATCAATTATCACAAAAGGTAGCAGAGTTGGAAGAAGAAAAAGGAAATTTGCAGCTGCACCTCGTCGACTACGACAGTGCTAGATGTATGTACTCTTTCAGCCAACTTTATGTGACAGTTGACATCTTTGACAACCTGTACAAAAACAGTTTTTATTTAACAGTAATATTATGAAAGTTAAAACTAGGTTATTCAGATTATATCCTTTTTTTTGTATCTTTTTCAACTTTTATGTTACAGTGACTGATTCGGATATTTACAAGAAATTGGTAGAAATGGAAACATTAGCGGATTCAAGGCTCAAGTCTATAACTTTATTAGAAACACAAAAATTCGACTTAGTTCAAGGTATATTTTCTGTTATTAATTTAAATGAATTTACTTGGTTTTTTTTAAAATGAACAAATTTATCAAAGCAAATAATTTTTTTCCAGAACTACACGTACTGCAACAAAAGAACGATGAAATGGAAGATAAATTAGCTGATATGGCTCAATTGCAAAATGATCACGTATGCTCTGAAATAAAATCAGTTCAAATGGAGGAACAAATTGATGAGTTAGAAGCTTCTAGAAAGGAATTAGAACTCGTAATAGAGAATCTAAAATTAGATAAAGAACAATTGACAAAAACAATAGAAGCTTTAGAAGAAGAGAAGGAAAATTTACTACATAAATTAGAAAACTATATGCAAGAAAATATGGAGTTAACAGATAAATTTGAAAAATTGAGCGCTGAAAAAGTTAGTTCGGCGGAGTCGATAGAAATGGTCGAATCGTTAACAACTCAGGAGAAATTAGAACTGGAAGAGTACAACAGGACGATGGCAGCTAAACAACTTGATGATCACTCCGAGACGTTTAAAATGAACGAGCCGGGCGAATGCGATGACAATATCTCAGATCTAATTAAACAAAGTGCAGAGTTAAAAGATAAAGTTGAATTATTCAATCAGGAAAAACAAGAAGTGTTGGAGAAAATGAACAAAGTTTGTGCTGAAAACGAAGACCTGGTGGAAAGAATTAAGGAACTACAAACACAATGTGTCAATTTGGCTGGTAACATTGACGTTTTAAGCCAAGAAAAAAATACTTTACAATTGTTGAATGAAGAATTGAATAATCAAATCGAAGTGTTGAAACGAGAAAGAATTGAAATTATGAAAGAAAGTGTTGAAATTGCAAAACCTGCAATCTTGGACGAAGTCACGGAGGGGGTGAGCACAGAAACTTCGCACGATGATAAATCGGTCGGCGACAAAAGTAATAACAGATCTAAATCGGTTAAGCAATTGACAAAAGACATTCTCAAACTGAAGGGCACTATTAAAGATCGTGAAGCTGAAATTGCCGATTGTCAAATGAAAATACTATCTCTGGAAGAACAGCAAGAGAAACACAAGGAACTGATGCAAAATAATACATTACTTGACAACAAAGTGAAAAATTTGACAGAGGAGAACTCTCAGTTGAAACGAGAAATAGAAATGGCCCAGAAAGATGTCGAATCTGAGCAACAATATAAGCAGGCGCACGATGTACTGCAGCAAGAAATACAGAAGATCCACCAAGAGTATTCTATGGCTATCAATGCACGCGACAACAGAATAAATGAATTAGAGAATCTGCTCGTGGAGTATGAGAAGCAAATGTTTAACTATGGCAATTCTTTACAGCAAAAAGATAAAGAAACTGCCGAATACATTAATCAAATAACCAAATTGAATGACGTTTCACAAAAATTAAAATCTACTATTGATTTACTCGAAGAAGAGAAGGCTAAAGATCAAAATGCTGAATTAGTTAAATCTCTCAATAAAGATATAATGATTTATCAGAAGAAACTTGCAGAATGTGAGGAAAAACTGAGAGTTGTAGAAGAAGAAAAAGTGCAATTGTTGTCTATTAAAAATGGCTTAGAAGTGAAGGCTAATGATTTAGAATTAGAGTTAAAGAAATTACAAGACGCCTTAGCAGAAAAACAAGCAGCTATTAAAGATATGCAGGCGCAACAAATGAAACACGATAGCGACCTTTCGTCCATCATGATGCAGTCAAAAGAACGCGACGAGGAAATACATGAAATAAAACTACAGTTGAGGAAAGAATCTATAGAAAACGAAAAACTAAGAAATGAAGTGTCTAAAAAAGTTAATGAAAGTGAAGAATTGAAAAAACAATGTAACGAATTAAAACAAAAAATAAATGTTGTTTCCCATGACAAAGAGAATTACAATGAGCGTCAGACAGTTTTAGAAAACAAGAACAAAGAATTGATGGAGAAACTTAAGAAGTTAGCTATTACCCTAAAAAGAAAAACATCGTCATATAATGACTTAGAACTTGATTATAACGATAAGATGAAACAACTGGGAGATAAAAATCTACAAGTACAAGAATTACTTTCAAAAGTTGAAGTTATATCAAATTTACAAGACAAAATGAAAGATATGGAAAAAGAATATAATAATCTACAAAATGAAAAATTGTTGTTTGAACAAAGATCTAAAAATGCTGAACAATTACAATTAGAAAATGAAACGTTACAGAAAAATCATGTAAATGCGGTCGAAGAAATATCAAAATTACATACATCACTGGACACTTTAAACAATGAATTGACGTCTGCACGCGAATATAGCGACAACCTAAAAAGTCAAATTTCAGCTTTAAATAATAAATTAGTCGAATATGAAATCGAACAGAAAAATAGTAGTAATCTTATCACAAAAATAACATCCCTAGAAACAGATCTAAGCCAGAAACAGAACCATATAAACGAACTATCCCTACAAGTAGAATCACACAAAGAATATATCACTCAAATTCAATTTGGTCATGACGCTAAACTTCAAGAATGCAATTTGTATATAGAAAGTTTACAAACAGAAATCGATAAATATAAAAATCGCATTTACCGACTGGAAGAAAGCATATCTACGATGGAAAACAGAAGACATTCTTTAGAGCGTAAAGCCGACCAATTGGATAACCAGTTACAAGAAAAACAAAAGGCTTATACTGAATATACACACCAAGAGGATGAATTAGTTAATCGTTTGGCGGTCCTAATCGACCACGACAGAGTCGTTGAGAAGCAGCTGCATGTAATCGAAAATGAAAATCGAGAGTTGCAACTTAAAGTACAACATCTAAACGAAGAACTCCTGCGTCTCAAGAATGCTTATTTAGATTTACAAAATAACTATACACATGTGCAAAGTATAGCTTCAAAAGGAGAAGCGGCAGAATCAGAGCTTGTGGTGTATCAAAGTAAAGTTTACGAACTTGAGGCTAATCTTAAACATCTTACAAACGAATATCAAACGATACTCGCTCAAAAGAAAGTGGATATCGAAGAATTAGAATCAGAATTTAATACACAAATCGAAAACGCTTTTAAAGAAAAGAAAATATTGAGTGAAAATTATGAAAGAGTTAGTGATCATGTTAGTCAACTGGAACGTAAATTACAAGAATACAAAGATACTAATGTTAACTTGAACCTTAATTTACAAGAAATGTCGGTCGTAAATCAGAACTTGATAGAAAAAACTAATGAAATAAAACCAACTGCAGTAGACTATACAGAACAGTATGTTAGTGAAATAAATAAACTAAATGCAGTTGTTAATAACAAGACTCAACAAATTGTAGATCTCGAGAGTAATATAAAGACAGTGGAGAAAAACAACGTGGCGAGAGTTTCAGAACTAGAAAGTAGGATAGAAGAATTATCATTGAACTTAGCCAGATCAGAAAAGGAAATAAATTCGATGTCTGCAGAGCTTCAGTCCTTTAGGGAAACTAACGTGCAATTGCAAACGTTATTACAACAAAAAGATGATCAAATCAAACAGTTGACAGACAAGAGTAAATTTGTATTTGAAATGAATATACCTAAAACAGAAGGGATGACCATCTCCTCGGCAATGGTACAATTAAATGATCAAAGTGGTGTTGATTTAGCGGCACTGGAGTCACAAATTGTACCCGAGTCCTTTGTTACCGATGTGGAGCCTGTACGCAAAAAAGTAACCGAGTCTACTTTAGTCCAATCTTCACATCCAGGTGGCGCGCGGTCTCATCAAGTAGTCGAAGAGCCAGTTATAGTAGCTAAAAAATCCTATGATTGTTATAAAAAAGATCCTGACATGGTTTCGGAAGATCCTTTCAGTTCGCAGGAAGGTTGGGGATTTGAAGGTGAAGAGACTGAAGATGTTTCAGCAGGGTATGCTTACTTAAGTGAACAAATCGAAAAACTTAAAACAGAAAATGACAGATTAAAAGGAGAATTAGACAATACTAACGTTAAGTTATCAAAAGTACTTAAAATATCAAAAGAACTAAAAGCTAAAAATGAATTATTGTCAAACGAACTTAAAATATCGAAACAGCTGTCAGATAAATCAATTCTGGATACCGCCATCGAAAGTGAACTTTCGAGTAATATTGAAGTTTTAGAAAAACAGGTACAAGATTTGAATACGGAATTGGAAAGAGAAAAACGCGATAAAGAAGCGTTAAGAAAGCAAAACGAAATATTCAAAGATGCCAATGATCGTTTGACCGAGATGAAAGAAAAATTAGATACTGAAATAGAACTTTGGAAATTTAAATGCAGCCAAGCAAATGATAAAATATCGTCATTCCAATGGACTACAGAGTCAAAAGAATCACCTGCACCAGAGCTTCCCGTCTCGCGGCAGAGCAAACCTATCAGCGAAGAAATTATGAAACTTGAACAAGAAAATGAGGAACTACAGTCAGTTACTGACGAACTTAATGTGCTTGTTAAGAAATTAACTGATGAGCGTGATGGATTTTCAAACGAAGTACAACGATTACAGGAGAAAATCCAAGAAAACCGTACATGTGAAAATTGTGAAAGTCTCCAAAGACAATTAGGTAGTAACGAAGACTGCATCACGACTCTAAGAAATGATAACACTAATCTTACCAGTAAACTAAAAGAATTTGAACAATCTTACAAAGATAGTTCCACTAAATGTGAAGAATTATCTAAACTAAATGAAGAAAATCAAAAGCAGGCTGAAATCAAAACACAAGAATTTATAAGCAATATATCTAGTTTGCAGGAAGAACTTTCTGTAATCACTACATCAAAAATGGAAGCTGATAAAACAATAAATGCCTTAGCATCTGAACTTGAAGGACTTAAATCTGAGTTGTTATTAAAAACAGACGAAACTTCGAACATTAAGAATGCATCAGAAGCTTTTGCTATGTCCGAAAAGATGTGTGCTATGGAGGCGAATTTTAGTGAAATGAGCAATAATTTAGAAAATGCCAAACAACAAGTAGAACGTTTAGGAAATGAAAATTTGGAGTTAAAGCAAATCATAAAAGATCATGAAAAACAAACTGAGGAGCTAAGTTCCAAATTAAAACATCTTAACACTGAAAATGATCAATTGCTGTCAACTGTTGCTGAACTACGTTCATCTGTATCCAGTGCCATAGATCAACGAGGGTATGAAATAGCGGAGTTATGGAAGCAGCACCTGGCACAAAGGGAAACAGAGTTCCAAAGGATCGAACGCGAGCTTCGAACACAGCTCAGTGCAGCCGAATCTAAATACGAGCAATTACTCGATAATGTCCAAACGTCTACTCAAGATGAAACAAACAACCTTATTGCCATGGAACAACTCAACTCGTTACAAAGCAAGCTTCAGGAGAAAAGTGAACACTTGACTAGTTTGCAAAACAAATATGCTGAAGTAATTCATCAGTTAGAGATGATGCGGTCAGACACTGAAGATGAAAAGTTAATTGTCGAAAACAAGATGCTTGTTCAACAAGAGGAATATGAAAAATCTATTAAGGAGTTGACGCTAGTTAACGACACCAAATTACTAGAGTTAGAAAGCACAATACAAAACCAAGAGTCGGAACTGTCCTCCTTGAAAAATATCAATGATAATTTAAATCAACAATTACTTGAGCTGAGATCGACATATGAAGCAAAAATCCAGGAGTTGGGATTACAATTGCAGATGAAAGAAACTGAAATTCATCAAAAGTCCCACGACTACAATATTGCTTTGTCGCAGCGCAATGAAGAATTTGAGAATGTTAGAAAACATCTGATTGAATATGAGAAGAAAATCGAAGATTTAACATACGAGAAAGAAGCAGAATTAGCTGTTATTAGACTAAAAATGCATGAAAACAATGAACATAATGAAAATATTCAAAAACAATTAGAAGACGAGAAAAATAGTCTGTCCGAGGCTATAAATATTAAGATAATAGAGTGTACCAACTTAAATAAGCAAGTACACGATTTGAATTTAATTTTACAAGAACATGCAACGAAATCCGTACAGATGCAGGAAGCCTTGGAGAATCAGGAGTTGGAAATAATATCGCTGAAAGATGAAATATCAAACATGCAGGATATAATGCGATCGTCGAGTAGCAAGATTGAGAAGCACGTGACCTTTGCTTCGGATACAAAACAAGTGGTAGATAGCGATAAAACAACCAGACCGTATAACAAAGACTTATTGGACGCCGTGCCGAGGGCAGAATTGGATATAGCGTTATACATGTTGCATCAAAGAGACGTCCGTTGCGAGGAATTGACGATGGAGCTGACGCAGCTGCTGGAGGAGAGAGATACGCTTCAGTTGCGACTGTCCGATAGCTTGCGAGCATTGGAAGACTTGAAGGCAAAGTCTAAAGCGACGGAAGGCGTGTCTCCAAGCCTCGGTCAAGATTCCATTTCAGAGTTACCCACTTTAACTATTGAAAAGGAGCAGCGGATCGTTGACACACATCGCGCCCATACGTCGCGGAGTAGTAGCATAAGTGACTACGATGGGGAGAAACCAAAACTGCAAGCGAAGTGAGTAAACACGGTATGAACACGGGTGAAGTTTTGAATGTTTGGTGTTTAATTTCGGTGTCTATCTGAACGCAGATTGTCGGAGCTGCGCAGCGTAAAGCACAGCCGCGACGTGACGCTGCGGCAAGAGAGCGAGCAGCGACAGCTCGGCATGCGGCTGATGCGCCGCGACGTCGCCAACCTGCCGCCGGAGGCACTCGAAGAACTGACGCAAGCTCATCACACTCTGTGTAAATATATGACGTACTTTAATATTATGTTTGCATGCCTTTTGCGGAGAAACTTAACTTTATAGTATACTATTATTTCGTGATGTAGCCTTTGTTAGAGTACTGAATTTGGGCCCCCCCCCCCCCAGAATACGCAGGGCGGCCCTCGCGCTTACCCCCAAACTCGACATAGGAGCTGAGACGTAGACGCGCGGAGGGGGATTCCCCAAAACAGATAGTTTTGGTACCCCCCTGGGGTAGATTTTTTTGTATCCCACTGCCATGCTGTATTAAGGGGAGGGGGGATTGTTGGAGTTTGTGGAGAGTTTGCGTGTATCGCGCGTAGATGCGGGTGCACGTAGGTGCAGCGGCGCCCTGCAGCCTCCCCTGGTTACAGAGTCTGCGGCAGTGGGCAGCGGCGACCGCGGCGGCCGCGTCGACTGGGCCGCAAAGTACCTGCGTTGAGCTGCCCGCGCCCACCGCTTGTGACGTGCAGAGACGCACTCCGCGGCTCCTGTGGCGCGCCTTAGCTAGGATGCCGGTCATATGCCTTTTCCTCCATTCCCCATTTGTGATCAGCAGTCTGCCCCTATATAAATGTGGACAAAACGTGATTCGGTTCCGCTTTGTCATCTACAGAAGAAGGATTTTTGCTATTTTACACAATATATCTATTCAATGTGCGTTTTGCACACGTTTTGAATAGTGCAAAGAGGAAGCGGCCCCCAAAATTCGCCAAAATAGCGAAGTGACCGCTGGCCATAGATATCCACATTTGCGAATGCGTTGCCTACCTTTAATTGTCAGAGTAGACGCACAGAGAAAGGATACTTCTACCAGCTGTGCGTCCTGTTCCCAGCTACATCCACTACCCCTGCCCATCCTTGTTTTATAAAGATTGCACTCATGAGACTGCGTGGAATGGCTTCTAGCTGTCCTGTGCGTATGTGCGGCGAGGTCGCGGGGAGCGCAGGGCCGCGGGCCGCGGGCCGTCGTGCAACACTCGTTTCGGGATCTACCACTGTCATGAGGGCACTATTTTTTAAGAACTAATTTGATGCGTAACAACTGAAGTAAAATTTTGAAAATAACTCTTGTAAAGTACTTGTAAAGCATAGCAGCAGCGTGTAGAGGCGGCCAGCGTCACACACCACAGCTTCTCTCTATCTTGTAAATATAAATAAAACACCTTGTCAATGACATCTGTTGTCTTTTGTTTTTTTCTGTCCAAATTTAAGCAAATGACAGCTACTGAGTTGCACTGAATATTACGGGACATATGACTTGTACACGAGGAGGGGCGGGCTCTGTTTGCCTTGTAACAAAGAGAATGCAAACGGAGTAACATAGTTTATTGCAATGTGGCAAATGTACAAAACTATTACAAGACACGTCCAGCAGCACCGCAGGCCGCATTCCACTTGTGATGCAGTTATTTATATACAATATTCATTTACTACAATAATGAAGGCACACACAAATTCTTACTTAATAATCTTGTCATAGTTTTATCTGTCGGGGCGTGAGGTGAGTTGGCAGGTTTGCTCAATTCATCTGTGCACGTGCAGACCTCCCTGCCACAGAAATGCTTTGCTCACCGTACACCAGTTTCGGATTGCAAAGTTGTCGGTTGGGCACAAACTTCTTGTCTGGAGTAAGATTGCCTCGGTTTAACCGAGATGTCATACACATGATTACTTAAATTAAAATATAGTGTTCCGGTAAATCACTTGCAGTAAGAAATGAAATGTTGACTAACAACATGAACTGAAACACAAACAGGTAACTTTGTTTCCTACTAATGTATATTATTATATTATTTACATATTTGCTTTTATATAAAATCTGTTAGTATATAACATGGGAGCAGTGTGTATCAGTGGTACTTGAGGTAGGGCTTGGTGTCTGGCTGGTGCCGGCCCGGGGACAGCGGCGCGGATGGCGCGGGCGGCGCCGGCGCGTGCTGTGGGTGCGCCGGCCACGCTTCCGGCGGCCAGCTGAAGACGCGCGGCGCACCGCCCTCCATCAGGCCCCAGCTTAGTATCTGCGAGCGAGAGCCTCTGTCTCTCTTTGGAGAAGCCGTAGAAATATTCACCGACACACCTTTGATGATATGGTCCTGGCCGCATAACGACTGAGCTACTTCCGGGTCCAAAAATGTTACAAAGCTAAAAGCGCGAAAGGGACGGGGCACAAACACATCTGTCACCTGACCAAAGGCTCCAAAATACTCGCGTAAATCGTCCGCAGTGAGGCTCTCGGTACATCTGCCGACGAATACCTTGCGGTGTGCGGCTGCGCCGCCGTCCTTGCTGTTGGGAATGCGCACGTCACACCAGCGACCGTCGATCATGTGCCTCCGTCCCAAGGCACGCACTTGTGCTTCATATTCAGCAAATTTTACAAATCCAAATCCTTTAGATAGCCCTGTTTTAGCGTCTCGTTTCACCTGTACCATGAGCAGCTCACCAAATGAAGAAAAATATTCGCGAACAGCATCCTCTCCGGTCTTCCACGGCAAGCCTAGCACGATCAGATCCGAGCAACGAGGACGCGACGGCGGGGCGCTAGCTCGGGGGAACGCGCAGAAGTAACGATGGGTCGCCCAGCCGCCGGGCGGGGGCGACACTCTCTCCTCTACGAGACGTAAGCCTCGGAGCCGACCACCGGTGCGATATTTAAGTCCACTGGCTCCCGCGAATTGTGCTGTGATCGTACTCAATAGAAGGGAGCCGTCGTCTTCTGTTGGCAACTCTATGGGCTCGTCTTGTTCGCCCTCGCTAACCAACGCGTACTCTATTGACATGTCGCTTACCAACCGAGTGGACCTATCCTACTCCTCATCATGTTGAAAGTATCTGAAGCTACAAGACTCGCAGCCGCGTTTTTTTTTGCAGTCGGGATCTTTGATAATCTCTTTAGACAATATCATGTGTGTATGTGGTTTTACGAGTGACGTATTACCTATATGACGTTTGTTAAATTTGTCAAACGTCAAAAACAATCCTGTCAGTGTCAGTTCATTTCGTCAATTATTTTGAAAGTAATTTAATCGGACTAGGGAGAGCCATAAACAAGAAACTCACTCACTTACTTGAAAGTAATTTAATAGTGAATAGAAATGGGTTAAGTCGGTTAGACATCTTTTCAATTTTCTATAGTTGTTGTCATGACGAGAACTTGTTTTATAATTACTGTTTATGAATGAGGAGACAATTTTTTTTCTTTGCCTCTTTCATTCTATGAAATATAATAAAGATAAATATGTTATATTAAAACTTGGGAAGTTAGTGAACAAGAAAATTATAATAAAGGTGTCAGATCGATTCTTTTTCACACTAAATAGAGTAGAGCAGTTCGCCCCCTCACTTCATTAATTTCTATTTTTTGTGTCCATCGTTTAAGTATTGTTTGAGAGGGTCTAAGAGTAACGAAAAGTCTTATTTCATTCATTTTAACCATCGTTAATGTATTTACACAAGAACAACTAAACATGATAGCTCAGAATCTTAAATTTGTAATGTCATAAGATTGTACCTTCAGTTTTGGTACATGTTTTTTTGAAGTCAGCACGGAACACATCTACTCCGAGCGGAGAAGGAGGGTCGCTTCATGCAAAAGAAACGCCGACACGCTCACTAGCGCCGCCGAATACGCCAGCGAAAACTTTCGTATGACGACAAATGTAAATGGGTTTGTTATTGGTTATAAATTACCACTTTTTTTAATTCTTTTACCGGTTTCTTTCTTTTTTCCCTTTGTCTAATTTTGTTGTTGTTGTTTTATAGTACGTGTTGCGTATCTTTAAAAGACAAGTTATTTGTTTTTGTTAATAATGTAGTTTTTTGTACTGATAAGTTGTTTGGCGTACTTTTGTAAACAAATAATAATATAATAAAACTAGTAATTCGGTTGTAGATATAAATATTATCGTTCTGTCAACGATTCTTCATGGTACGAGACTACACAGTCATTTCTAGATTAACAGAGAATAAAGAAATGTTTTAAATAGCAAAAGAAACATTTGGCAAGTTGCAAGATATTGTTATTATTATTTATCAATTAAGTCACCCTTTGCACACTTCAGAAAAAATAATATATAAAGAAAAGAGGTTTGTTAGGTTTGCAGAAAAAGAGATAATTTTATTTTATTTATAAGTCGAGATGTCTCCGCCCCGTGCGACAATTTGATAAAGAAGCTTAAAAGAAAGATAAAGAGAAGCTTATGTATTTTATATGAAGAAAGGACTTTTTATGTTGTTTTTGTTTAATTTTACAGCGACGTAAATGTCCCTATCTGTCTTCTTTTGTATAAATGTAAACATCTTGATGAAGATTGCTTATTTTTACAGAAACATATGATATCTTTTTTATAATTCTCGCCACAGCATTATAAACATATATTAAAAAATGCAGTATAAGCGTCAACATCACAACAAGATGAGCCCGCGTCTGTCAACGTTATTTCACAACAAAAACAAAAGCGTCGATTACGCGCGGGAACGTGTCCACAAGCCGAGTCGCAGTCGCAAGGGAGGTAGAGGATGAAACGACGCAGCACCAAACTTTAACGAACTACAAATGAAAAGAACTTCGTGTTAATTTGTCGAAATTGAAAAATCTTCATGAAACTGAACTAAATGTCAAATCAGACAGAGAAACATTCAATAGTAAAGAAAGTCGCCATCTTATAAAACATTGATGTTCGTCTGTTTCAGTTATTTTTAAATCGCTGTCTCGCTCTTGCCAATAGTACGAGCGTCGGCATAGTCCCCAAGGAAAGCGCAGCCCGCCCTGCTCCCTGAAGTAGCGGTTATATCTTAGAATAGGTGTATAAAACGTAGCCTCTAGATGGCATACATCACGTGATTCGGTTTCAAAGACAGTCTGTCTATTTCAATTAAAATTTGACTATAATGTTAATATAGCATCTTCTGTGATTTATTATAGAAAAAGATATATGTCTTCGGAATTAAATTTAAATCGTTTTATTATTTTAGTTTTA
>JAODUI010000028.1:2626817-2643727 GCA_027563995.1 Papilio gigon
CTGAATTTACTAGGAGCGTTCCGATTCCGTCGCCTTTCGCTTGTTAACTAGCTCATTATCAATAGATACGTAGAACTATGGGGGGGGGGTTGGGGGCTGTTACAAAATTTTTAATAATTGTCTTGTTTCAGCTCGGGACTCTCAGAGCACATCGACGGTGCTTTTGAACTGGCTGCGAGGGAAGAGCACGCCCAAAGTAGTGCATATGTGAGCCGCAGAGCACCCGTCCTTTAACAAATGACATGTAGATTGTGTATAGTTAAACATTATTTTCTCACCACTCAACGGTTGGACAGATGTTTGGCAAACATTTGTCACCAATCGCACTTCACTTGCCATTCATAGTGCACCGAAAACGAATTTAGTTCGCTGCGTATTTTTTTTGTATTTATTATTTATATTTTTATTTACCCAATTATGAATTCAATATTCACTTTTTACGGTGATATGATTTTTTATTTGCACATTACTTTTTGAATCAAAATGGTCTATATTTTTCAAAAGGAAGTCAATTTAAATTAATGACGTATATGAATTAGGAATTTTGATGCATTTAAATTCTTCTATTAAATAATGTTTTATTTTAATGCGAGTGAAATACGTTAGTAGGGGGTTTAGCTGACTTTGAATTCGTGATTGCCATTTTGTTTTTATTTTTTTATAATTCGGTGCACGCGAACGAACGACGAAAATACGACATCATTCCTTTATTATCAAATCTATTTTGTGTTCCAAAATTAAAACATACTTAAGAATAAACCTAATAAACGCCGTGTCGACAGAAATGGGCTAGTAAATGGACTAAACGATTTTACTATAAATATTATATTTAGGTTATTTCTGTAACCGCTGTCTTTGTCTTTTCAAAGAGAAATAAAGGGATGGCAATATGCCATCAAGTATTTTCAGCACGAAAATCCACAGACTATACATTATTCAGTATTACTTCTTTTTACCCAACTCATACACTGAACGCCTTACTTTTCAATTTCTATTTTTTTTATTTAATATTCATACATATATTCCTAACCTATAGATATCTAATCCGGAGCCCAAGTACAGCGAAAGCAGGCCTATGGAGCCCTATTGTTTACGCAGATTTCCTCAATGTTGTTATTTACTTCACCAAATAACATTTCGCTCTCAACTTTTATGACACACTCCATAGGTTAGATAGGGTTAGATATATATAGATTCATACTAACAATTTATTTCCGTTCAGTTCTTATAAAATTCTTCCTTAACCATAAATAATATGTATTTTTATGTAAACCGTAACTTTGTTCTGCAAATTTTTACGCACAACAAGGTCACTTACAAAAATAACCTAAAAAAAACCAGATTGTCCCCGCTTCTCACAAACAAAATGGCTTCCATTTGATATGACAAGTACTAATTAATCCATATTATTCCAAAGCCTGTAATTATAAGGATATATGTTATAATTAACATTATTTTAAATCGTGCCTTTTTGCTGTTTAATGTATATTAATTTTGAAATAGTTAATGCAATGTAATTATTGTATATAAGTGACACACAAATGTGGGTCGAATGTTCCAAAATTGTAAATTTTGTTTTTTTTTTTGAATAAACGTTAATCGATGAATTGTGATATTTATTGTCTGTGCTATTTATTGCTCAAGTGGCATAGGGCCGGACCAGCGACGCCAGGTGGGGTAGGAAATTGCTGGAGTGCAGGTCACGGTTGGGGACCAGGAGTGTGAGTCGTCTTCCCTCCAGGTGAACCGATGATGTAGTCATTGGATGCGGAAAGCGGAGGACCGCATACTGTGGAAGACATTGGGAAGCATATGTCCAACAGTGGACAGAGAGGGGTTGATGATGATAAGATAATAATCAATAATAATTTTTGAGATTTTTATTATTTATTTAAATATCTACATCTCGTAACGATAATACAAAGAGCAACTTAAACGTATCATCACATATAAAATCAATGTAGCACGAGTTAGCGCTGTTTCTTTAGAATTTAGCTTCTTACATAACAGGGGCCGTCTGCGACCCGAATGAAAAAAAAATCACTTCTCTACGGAGAACTACTCAGACCACTATTTACATAGTAATTAAATCGAAATCAAATTTTTCTGTATCTGATGTATTAAACATTGTAATCTATGCCGTAACAATAATATCTAATAACCTTAACTATACGAAGCCAGTCCAAAAGCCAAATAAGCAATAACATATGTAGTAATTCTTATGTCGTAATGCGTATATTTTCCCACATAGTTTTTACATAAAGAAATATTTATATAATGTCTATTTTAACTATGTCAATTTTGAATTTCCTAATATAGGTATAACCACAACCGTATTTCTTATAATTTATATGTTTCAAACGATTTAACGTTTGCTGTAGGTACTTGAGATATGGTTCTTGTTACATATTTTCTATCATCTCTTAATAAAGTTTACGAAATACTTTTATTAATAACTTATGGCACCGAATGCTTACAGCATAAGACATCGTTATATTTACATTTATACTAATTATATACATGAACCATTTCACGAACTCGTATATAGGTCGGTAAATATAACATTGTACCGACTTATACCCAGTTCTTTATATAACAATGGAAGACATTTGACATAAATGTTAATTAACAATACAACACGTTCATTACAAACGCATAAAAGATCTAACTAACAAATAAATGAACATTATATTCGTTTATATTTAAAAGTATATGCGCATTTGCTATATATGCTTAACATAAACCAATAGATATCACAAAAATGAAACGGTAGTATGTTTATATCGTGATCTCTTAAGTACAGCTCAGTACAGTTCCGGCCATAGAACAGTCAATCGTAGCGATAACATCGATCGCTTTCAGTCATTTACTTAACATATATGAAATTTTTTTAACAATTACACGTGTCAAAATTCGTCAATTTAATATTACCAGCGGTTGTAAGCATAGGAACAAATAAACTGTTTACAACTAACTGCTAATCTAACATAAACATGATACGTAAATCACATTTCCTTCCTTTCCTACTTAATTCAACCGTAATAGGACCCCTAAGTTATATTATGACTTGAAGTGACTACGATACGAAATTATAAATCAACTTTACATCTATCACAATAACTGGAGAGTAACTAAATAGTTTGATTCAACGTAACGTGCGAGGAACAATGGCGGAGCCGGTGTCCGCGGTCCGGGAAATATACAGACAGCCCTTCATCTAAATTATTTATATATGTATGAGCTACGAAAACGATGTCGCTTTGTAACTGTAACTGCAACGAGTGAGCGAACTACACGTGGATACAAGATGAACATAAGTTTTATTTTTACAAAATAAAAGCGTATTTTATTGCCTCCCCCCGCCAGCTGACGTCCACCGACGTCATGTGAAGTCAGATTGAGTCATATCTAAATATTTTATAACATAATTTACTTACTTCTTTACTTTGTCGTAAGCAACAAATCAGATATTTCTACTTATAGTAAAAGAAATGAACAAAACTTAGTTCGTTAGTACATTGAACATTCAACATGAAATGCTTGTTCATCCGAAGTGGGAGTACTCATTATTTTTTTTTTAATAATTACAGCTTCGTGTAATTTGATTGCATCGTTCGTTTGTTCCACTCCATCAATTTTACCTTTGGTCCCATATAAACATCTGCCTTACTCCTAAATTTATAATAACTATTTCTTTTATTGAATATGCTTCCATCGAACAAATAGATCATTATCTTAAACATAAAGAGGTAGATTGTAATTTCAAAAAGCATGTTACCTAGAAATGGAAAGTGTATGCGCAAGCGGTACCACATCTAGAATCAGAACTGCTCAGAGCGCCGGCGCGGCGACGCGGCGACGCGCCGCGCACAGAGTTAACTGAAGTAGCACGCGGAGCTTAACCTATTAACCGAATAGGACTTACATTTAACACTCAAAAGGTACCTATGTTAGACACATGTAATCTTCAGTCTTTATATCAGTCCTCGATCACGGATTCACCGTTGCAACTAAACGTTGTAGTTTAAAGTATTCTCGTACTTATACACATGGTAATTAAAGCGATAGTTCCGTGCACCGGCCGCGGGCGGCGCAGCGGTGGGGATGCACCGAGCGCACGTGGCGCACTCGGTCGGCGTTGCGGCGCACCGTGCGGCCGGCGGGCGCGGGCGGCGGCGCTAGAAGTGCACGTCGCGCACGTCAGTGGGTGTGGCGGCGCTGTTGTGCGCCTTGGGCTGCGCGGGCGGTGGCGTCCAGCCGGTCGCCGCGCGCGCCTGCCCGTTTGGGGCCGCCGCGACACGCTCCTCTATCATTACCTGCACCATCTCTTCTATCTGCTCGAGGCACGTCTGGAGGCAGTCCTGCGGAAGGAAATTACATTAGTGGTAATAGGGCAAAGTAATGTATGTGATAGGTGAAAATATTTGATGATGGCACATTGATGCATGGCTAAGGGAGGATAGTTCACTTACCAAGTCGATGCCGGTGAGGTCGCGCAGGCGCGGCAAGTGGCCGTCCATGCAAAGCCCGCGCAGCGCCGCCGCGATACTGCAGCACGCCAGTGTGCTCGCAGAGTACAGCGTGAACTCATAATCTGTAACAAACAAAACCATACTTTACTAACATATTCCAATAAACTGCCTAGTTGATGTTTCTGAAAACCTTTTTCATGAGGTGTACCCATTAGCTAAGGTATACAAGGATAATCACAGGACCATCCCTAATTCCTGACACGTGCGTTTTACTGTTTGCTTCTAACAATATCAGCAATGTTCTCGTAAGCGCTAATGATGTGTGTCAAAGCTATAATTGCACAATAATGTTGTGGTTACAGGCAAGCAATGCAATGCGCCGAGCCGAAGCAAGGCACCAACGTGCGCTACGATTTAAATAACAAACGAGCGTTTTGCCGAGCGATATCAGTTCTAAACCGGGTCATGCTTGTGTACATAGGTTAGCTACTTTTGTAGCTGCGGCCGTAAAATTGATGTGTACCTACTTATCACATTATTGCATTAAAATGTTCCATTGTTAACTTTTATTATAGCATTCGACTACGTTACATGTACGATTTGTCGAATAGAGTTATCAAGCTTACATAGAATCGAGAGCTTATTATGTTTCTGTACAATTATTAGATGGCTACGCGACTTCGTGTTTTGTTTTTATTTCAGAACATAAACTATCGCTGTGCCAAATTTCATCCTGTTTCATCGAGCCGTTTCAGTGTTACCCACTAACAAACATCCATACATCTAAACGTTCGCATTTTTTGTATGATCGTTATCAAACTATTTAGCCTGCCGTCATATTTATAAATAAATCTAACGAGGAAGCTGGACGCTTTGTCTAAATAATGAGCATCAGCACATTTGTCGTGAGGGAACTCCGTTATAGCGGCAGACAGTTAAATGTGAGGCCTCGAGCGCAACGCAGTGCGCGGTGAGCAGTGCGCAGTGCCCGCCGCAATATCCGGCAAGTCGCAAGCTCACAAGTCCTTTCTCCGCGCTCGTCTGGAGAGCGCGCCTCAAAGGAACCGGCATCCGCCCGGGCCCCTCCGAGCCCCGCCACGACTCCCGGTACATTTCTCACGGGCTCGCTTCGCCAAAACCATTATACCTATGCACATACTCATAAAAATGGCCCCGACGTCAGCCAATTTGGAGCTCGACATTTCAAGCTCTCAAGTTGCACGTTAAGATAATTGGTAGCGAAATAAAACTAAACGAAAGTAACATTGTAACAACTAAGATCGATTAGATTCGGCCCCGTGTCGCCCTCTGACGGAACTTTGGAAATGGTATTCAATTAAACACGTCCTTTAAAGTAATCATCACTATCTCCAAACTCATTAGTACCCAACAAGGTAAATTCAATCCTTTGAACTTTTTTAATGACGCTGGCGTGCAGCATGACTTAAGTAAATTTATCGTCTAGAAAATGTGTTAAAATAGGTAAAAAGAATTGATAAAATAGCTAATACCTCATTAGTATCTTTTACTCTTTACAGTTACGAAAATTTAATTGACAAAAAACATCGAAAACCGCTATCGTATACGAAGGTATTTAAAATGCGGACTCCGCTTATGGATAACTTGTTTAAAATACATGTAAAAACAATGCTTAATTAAATGTAACATAAAAATCGCATGTACACTTGTAGTAATTAAGGAGCTTGTATTCCGCCACGCAGTTATCGGCGGCGCGGCGGCGCGGCGGCGCGGCGGCGCGGCGGCCGCTGCTCGGCGCTCACCGCATGCAACGTTAAAGCAACGATAAACCAGCAGGAAAATCAGCTGTTTGACCTTGCGCGGGACAAACTCATGATGCATTGTACACACTTCATTTAAAACATTAGTAAATTATGTAATGAACATAAAGAAAAACTTTCTCACGCGGTTATGAACGTCTATTCAAGATAGCTACCAAAAAATTCGAACGCTGACAAAACAAATGAAGCTTTCCTCTTTTAGTCCTCTTCATTCATCATGAAGTAGGCGTATTGTACCGGCCAGCGCATGAATATCGAACACTCTTTCAGCTTCATTTAAAGGGTTCCTTTCCATGCTTTTTGTTCGATTTGCGTGTCGGCATAGCGAGATAAAGGACCGGGCGGAGGGAACGTATAAAAAGACAGAGATGAAACGGAGAGAGCGGCTCACTCGAAGCATTTGCATAATCTGATGGTAATCAAACGTCGCGGCCGACCGCTGCGCTTTGAGCCCAGCTCGGGCCCGCGTCAATTCCCTGCGAGCTGCGAGCGGCGAGCGTCACTTCTCGATCGCGTTACAACTGGTGCGAGTACAGAGGGCGCGCAGGAAGCACTCTCGTTTACCGCCTTATAGAATCCACGTAACTTAGAAAGCTCTAGACGAAAAGACGATTGAGCAAACCGTCTGTAGAACTGTAGTTGATAGATATCATGTTACGATTTTCTGTATGGAAATTATATTGTTTAGTCGTAGTTTGGCAGCGCAATGCGTCATTGACACAATCGTCGTATTATTATCCTTGAACGTGGAGCAGAAGTAGGTAGGTAGGCGCTACGGGCCGGCGGCGGCGGCGCGCGAGGTGAACGCTCCCGCGAGGCCGCTCCGGTAGTTACGCCACTCGGGCCGCGTTTCAAAGCGCCGACCGGAACTAGCCGGTACCGAGAAGTCCGCTACCGATGCGTCCGCACATGGAAGAACTCCGATAAGATAAACCCCTACGTAATCATCGACGCCGCGACACCGCAGCGCGATAAGCGTCGCGGGAACCCAGCGCCCCTCGCTGCTGGCGCGACGAAGTCCTCCGCGGCTAACGTGCTTCTGTTAGGTAAATCTAATAATTTATCTCGATCCGCTCCGGCTCCACTTGTCAGCTTTCAAATAACCCATTACAAATTTAATATCCAGGTGAATTATGAGTCCACAGAGCGAATTGTGGCATTCGAGTAATGACACATAATGCGGGCCGGGTCGATGCGGCGGAGGAGCGGCTCGTAACGCGCTGCTACGTCGCCGACATAATCGACTACTATTACCGCGGCACATCATAAATCTGAATAAGAATAATCTTAGTTCACTGTACATTACGAGCTTGTACATTTTGATAATATTATCCTTATGTTGTCCCTTATCGAAGTTACTTGAACGCAAACAAGGAACTATGTCACTTACGAATTTGGAACCCGTGTGGCGTTACGTAATTTGATATCTGTGCGAAGTACCATACTTTACATATGCCCCTTGCATAAGGAAAGGCTATAAGAATTGTTTGTTTTGGCACTCTTGGTATGTTACATTAAAGCGACTCAGTCTATCAGTGTTCGCCAAAATAGCGAAGTTACCGCTGACCATAAACATTGGTCAGTATTACGTTTAAATTATGAACCCGTACTTGAAATATTTTTTGGGAACATGTCAAACGAATCTTTTGTCAATTTTACACTGTTAAACTTGTTGCAGCGTTAAAATTATTAAATCTTCGCGGTTGCAGCGATATTCTCAAGCGTCGCAACTCGAAGTCATCACTTTATAATTGTACTTGATATCTGAGTAGGCAGTGGCGTAGTAGGATGAGAGCTGAAGCGTGAATTTTAAGTTAAAAAAAAAAACAAGTCGATAGGCGGCGAACAACAAAAACCGTTGCACAAAAACATATGACCCCGGGAGATCGCGGAGAGCGCGGAGGCTGGCGGAGGGAGGGTAGTGAGGGAGCAGGGGGGAGTCGAGGCGTGCTGGAATGCGAGCGAGCGAGCGGCGTGGGAGGCGCCGCCGGGACACACACGCCGCCTTTTACTCGGCCATTCTCTACCCTTGTAAACAAACCTATTCGATTCCTCGACTTTCCAAACCTAATATAAACAATTCCACGTGAGTTCCAGCGCCGAATGTCAACTGAACTCGCGCCGCCGCGCCGCCGTCCGTGCGGGCGACGCTGTTTGCTCACACAATGTTGTCTTGTCTTCGTTAAATAATTGATGTTACTTAATGAAATTGTAAATTTATGACCTTTTCATGTACTTAAAGCCCATTTTTTATGGTGTGCTTAATAATAACATAAAACAAATATCGGAGGATATCTTTCAAAAACCCATTAAATATTAAAAAGGTATAAACAAGTAACATATAGATGTGTACAATATAAGACCGTATTGCCACAAAGGCGTAGGCGTGGCACTTAGAAGTCAGAAAGTGACATCATCGGAACATCGACGGCATGAATCAGGCGATAACTAGAGCGCTCCCATAGCGAGGGCTCGTGGGATACGCGGGGTTACTGACACATGACACGCACGTGACACTTGGGAGGGGGCTGACACCGTCGTGACCTGCTATCCCGCGCTAATTACTGCCCCACACCGCAAACAGAGTTAAAACTAACACGGGTCCCTGTTGGCCTTCGTATGTACCAGCACGAAGCGACGAACGCCCTAGCAAGTCAACATCCGGACACGAACAAATAAATATTTGCAAGTTTATTTGCAAATATTGAGAACCGTAAATTGGTATCTATTTTAAACAAACGTACAATTAATGCAACGCTAGTTATGCAACGTTTATCCCTATTTGTTAACCTATTTTCCTAGTATCCTGATTATTTTTGTATTTAAATATGTCAACGAAGAAGGAAATAGATTATATAAAGCTATTAACTGGTTGTTTTCAAGAATTGTTTTATAAAATTTAATTAACTATTCATAGTATGTTACTCTGGCTATATAGCTGTTACAGTTAGAGGGCTTTTGTTATTATTATCTCGTATTTTTGCAAACCGTCCAAGCTTATTAAATAAAACATAATTCAGGTTGTTTGCTGCTAGAAGTATTGGCCTGGGTGATTATTACGTTCAGTATTTGTAGAAAAGAAACGTTGCACGTTACTTACGATATTTGGTCCGCTTTAACAATCGTAAAGGTTTCACAAAGTACTTACCTCTGGCAGCTAATGCTATGAAGGTCTGCGCGTGCCGCTGCACCATGTCGGTGTCGACGAGGGCTGGCAGGGGCAGGCGCGCCAGCAGCAGCGGCAGGAAGTCGTGCGCCGTCACACCCGCCACGTCCCACTTCAGCTTCGACAACACCAGCAACTCCCAGCTCTGTATACAATACAAGATATAAATCAGAAACGAAATTACACAATCATCAGCACGAGCATCCAGGCTAGAGGTTCGTTTACTTCCAGACTGTCTACAAATCTGTTAAATCGAAATCCGTAATTGTTTCGAGTGCGTAAGCAAACTAATCATCTGACTGTTGCGGTGTAAATTCACCCTAGATGGCGTTTTCATCAATTCTGAACGATACTGAAGATGTTGGATTACTGAATTTGTTGGACAACAAAATGAGTCGGTCTTTCATGTTACAATAAAATCTAGTTTAAAAGACTGTCTTACAATAAATTTCAAATAAATAACTGTAAGTACCCATAGGGTCTTTCAACTCCATAACTCTAAAACGTAACATATTAAAATTATGAAAATAATAAAAAAAGTTCAAAGGGTTCATTTAAAAGTGAAACAAATAATGTGGGTAAGCCACATCAAAATCTTTTAACAGCTTGAAGTTTTAAACAACCCTCTGTGTTCGTTTAGTTTTATAGTGACCACATTCCAATTGGAGCTCGCTTAAGTTTTTATTGGCATTTTTTAATTACCGTTTAAAATAAACTTGATTCGTGTTCACTTGTCAATTGACGAGCGCTCTGTAAATGTTATTTTAATTCATTTTATTATTCACTTTAGAACATCGATTTAGAATTTTGCATACTATACAGAATATATTGCATACTGTTTTTAGAACATAAATAAGATAACGAAGCTAAGTTCAAGTTGGGTAATGACGTGATAAACTGGATGGTGACTTTACAAAAAGGAATCGAGTAATCGGTAGTACAAAATGACATTCCAGCGTCTACAATCTACATCCGTCGTATAACCATAAACAAGCCGAGTTCCACCCGACTTCCCGGAACGGTGTCTCGCACATTGTTACTGAACACACAAGCCAACATATTGTTTTTATATTATAACATTGGTCGATTGTTTAAAATAGCTCAAACAGTTAAAACGTCATATATAACTCGACATATCCTGTTACGAATTGCAATTTTTTTTAATACGAAACAAACGCTATGTTTACAAAGAGAAACGACTTGTATTTTTGTTTGAAGGATCATAAGCAATGCGGAGTGTAAAGGGCAGTCTCCGGCAACAATGAATGATTCACATCGTTACGTAAGTTGTAGGAAGCAGTTAGGTCGGTGTTACATCACTGCGCGCTGTGGGCTGGACTCATTTATCACTAAAAATGCAATTCTATCCAATTAAGTTAAGTAAGGGCAAATTAGTAAGATGCGTCCCTTTTAACTGCGTCTGTACAACTCTAAAATGCTTATTATTATTATTACAAAACCTTTCGTAGCTCATTGTATTATTTCCCGGTCATTTCAACTCATGTAAGGGAATAATAATATTCCTTACCTGTAAATATTACTTTTAAAACGACATATATTTTTTTTATGTCTTATCTCTCTAGGCACAGCTGACCTAGATTAAATGAGTTATAGCGGTGATGCCAACTACCGCACAAAGCTCGTTGTATGAATGGTCGATTTTATGAATAAGTCAATTATTTCGTGTGCACGTATACACACACACACGCACACACGAGTGATGCATGGCCGTTGACAGATAATACTCGATGTTTACTTAACTCAGGCGGCGGGGTCGCGCCGAGCGCCGAGCGCCTCGTCCGCGCCTCGTCCGCGCTACCACTCCATTTCGTTTCTCATACCGATAAGGGTAGAGTTTAAACTCGTCCGTGGCGGTTTAATGCTTAGGCCCTATCGCTTCTTGATAAGCCGCGCTTGTGAATGAATGAAGTCTCATCGCTGGAAGTCGCACGGAGCGTGCGCCAGTGCTCGACGCAGCACTCGGTAGTGGGGGCGTCGATGTGTTCCGATAACGTCGCCGTTGACGTTTTCGACGGCGTTTATGTTGTATACAAGAAAAATAAAGTTGCAGAAAAAAGTTTAAACCAGGACGCTTAACGACGGTGCGGTATGCGGGTCGACCACGGACTGAAAAGCTTTTTCTGCGCCGCTCCTATCGCGACGAAAGCAGTTTAAAACAATGCACGCATAAAGCGTTCACCGCAGACGCCGCTCTGCACGCGACGCCGCCGGATATGCATACGCCTTAGGATTATATTTACGCTTATCTACGCCGCCACGGCGTTATAATACTGCATAATACATGCTTGTACTTTTTGTACGCTCTAGTACGCTCGCAACAATGAACACGGTACACATTCATACTCGATTGCTGGAATAACTAAATGTGAATCATAGATGGAGCTGTTTCAAAAATATGTTATAGGCTCAAAGGTTTCTAACGATAAAAATGAGTCGAGAACAGTCCGAGGAAAGGCCGGGCGTGCGGAATGCGGTTTGTAAATAGCCGATGTAGTGTTCATTAGAGAAGTAAGACGCAGGCTCGGGTGCGGGCGCGGGCAAGCAGTTATCGTCCGCGTTACAGCCAATAAAGTGAGCTATGCAGCAGCCCTCGCGCACCACACGCGCCTCACGCCGTTCCCAGCCTCTCTCCGATTTCATCGCGCACTGCTGCTGCGCTGCGCCGCTGGAAGCGAACAATGCGCGATGTCGCGTGCCGTAACGTACCGCACCGCACCTCACTCCTAGCTCTCCACATCTAGACACAATTGTACACACAAATGCTACTTCACAATACTTTAACTAGCGTTATCGCTCTTTATGAATCGGTGAATAGTCGACACTATCTACACATTTAAGCAGTAGATGTAGATTCGTTAAGCCATAACAGTCGATCGGAAACCTAACAAATAGCGCCTGACTATTAAATACCACTCGGCGATTCGGAACGTGATGGACATACAGAGCGGCGCTTGCGCAGTGTTATCATAAGCAAATTCCTATAAACGCTGACAACGAAATAACCGCTCACCGAATAAACTGTCAAAGTCCATTCTTTGGCATTTACGTTTAACTCGAAACGACTAGCGACATGGAATTCTCGCAAACTATGCTAAATAATGTGCGCTTTGATGTCAGTTTAGCATCGTTAAGTGTTGTAGGTGACAAGATTTGTGTCGCGATGTAGGCCGGCCGGTGTTACCATGGCAACGCTGGCTATTGGTCTAACCACAAAAAAGTATGTCTTTTTCCCCGCCATCCCACGCCCGCATAGAACGCATTTTATTCGACTCTCACCGGTTTATAATTTTATTACCGCTGCAAGTCTTTTAGTGGCGATTTCTTCAATTATTTTACCACGAGAAAATAAAACACGAACCGTGTACGGTTAAGCGACATGTTTTTATTGTTTGATTAACATGGCAACATCGGCGTGCACCATATTAATAGGGAAATATATAAATTGCTTGTATTAAAATGTTTACGATTTCTTTTAATGGCATTTTATTTTTAAGAAGTATTCGTTATTACGAAGCTCTGCCTCGGTCAAGAATTATGATGTAATTATCTGTGGTTAAATTATTCAAAGGATTGCGATAGTCTAGATGCTTCATACTCAATTACATTCTTCTAGAATGTTCTTCTGTAAGATTATGTTGCTTAAAAGAATATTTATGTCAATAATGGAACAACGCAAAGGGTAGGAAATTTGGTGCGCGCGACTCCGCGCAGCAAGCAGGCAGGCCGGCAGACAGCAAGAGGCCGGCTGCGGAATGCGACTGGTTCCCCGCCCGCGCCCGCCGCCCGCGCCGCGCTCTCCGCCGTGAGAACAATGTGAAGAAAGCACGAATCGTTAACGAAAATCTCTGCGACTCACTCCTTAACCCCTCGACGCGTCGTGCGTTTTGTGTCTGGGGAGGGAAGCTTCATTTACACCGGAAACGGGCGGAGTCGCGCCGTGAGATTGGCAAACAAGACGGTCTCGTAATTTCGCTCATTCCCGGTATTGTTAACTCGGAGCACCGTCTATTTGCCGAGTCTTCTAACACGTCTAGAAATTCTCAAGTCTATCTTCCTCGTTGCCATTTCTCTCGACAAAATATTCATATCTTTTACCATACCGACGGAGAAATCTGATTGTTCCACAGGTACGTTTTTTAGAATATACTAATATTTCTACAGTACTTTAATTACTGATAACAATAGTGATTAATAGATCATAACATTGTAAAAGAAACAAAACTACCCAAAAGTACCTATTCAAAGTTTTAGGAATTGCCTACACTTTAGAAGACAATTTTTAAACTGTATCAATAATTTAAAAACGGATTAATATAATGTATTATGTTACATCTGCTGTAAATCGCAAAGCCAAGAGTTAAGCGTTCGACTTAGAATGAGCGAGAAAAAAACTTAGCACGTAATTAAGAGGTCAACGATCACGTTTTTTTTTCCAGTCCATCAATCTTCACTATTTAAATTCAAAGGATTCAATGGATTCTAAATAAGTTAAAGTCATGCGTGTGTTTTTCAATTGAAGTCGTGAGACCGGAACCAATCCACTCAATCAATAATCAAACGTAACTCGACATCGGCACGGGGTCTTATAACCTCTTTCTATTATCGCTATTGACCGACAAAGATAAAGAGGTAACACCATTGCTCTCCATGTACCCTCGCACACTAGCCATGCAACGCCGGCATACTGGGGATACATTAGCGTCGCCTCATACAAGATTGTGTTTCGCGTAATATCATCATTTTTGTTTAGCTCATACATACATAGTTGCAAAGGTCGCGGCCCGTAATCTAAAGATGTAAAGCGATTTGTGTAAAATTAAACGTTCCCTCGTTAAAGGTATGGCGTCGTACGGTAGATACAATATTGAATTTTCTGTTCCGTGAAACTGGCACCGCGAGTCATAAACTTATGCTTCAATTATAATAAACGTTTACGGAGGTAGTGTAGATGTGAGAACGCGCCGGTTTTAGGGGCAGCGGGTGGGGGGGGGAGGGAAGGCGAGCGGGGGAGGGGCAGGTTCAACCTTAAGAACACCGCATTAAAGCCGTCTCGCATGCCAAAGCGCGCTCTTTTTGTTCAAAGCATCGAGTCTGCGGCGGAGGTGGGCGACGGGCGACGGGCGGCCGGCGACGGACGATGTAGCGGCAAGCGACCCGCCCGCTGCCTCCTTAGCCTCTTACCTTATTTACGGCGGAGCGAAAATAGGCAAGAAAGTCATTGTAAAACGAAACTTAACATAACCATAATGAGATGCGTTTGCATGAAATATTAATTGATATTGTCGGCGGCCGGTGCGGTCTCCGGCGTTCGTCACACATGGACGATCCATTATGAGAACAGAATAATTTTAGTATGCAACAAGTGTGACGGCACCGTTAGAACACTGCGCTTAGGTAACATGCATAACGATAAAATATGTTTACTGTGGAAAATAGAATATTTTTGTACTCCTAAGCCGTCCTAAGTACATATTGAAGGCACCTACAATAATCTGTAGACGTGCTACGAATCTGCTACGAAATTATCTAAACTTAGCTAGCACCACGTATTTATATCAAAATGTCAGTGTTTATTGTTTTAGGTTTCTGAATAAAGACTTGTAATAATTATGATGAACATTTTAGTAAATACTTTGCTTTTCTTAGATTAATCCTAAAATTTCTACAAAAATTTTAGACCAATAATTTTCAAGTTTGGTAAAAGTACACTAGACTAACAGTGAGAGAAGGTTTCTTGATGTCGATATAAGTTCTATAACGTCTATTATGTGTGGATAATTACTATACATTGAAGAGCTTACAAGCGAATCGGCAAGCAATGAGGGTAGTGAGATGTCGAGTCCGCGTCACGCGGGACGTAGTGTCGGCTGCCACCCGCTTCGTTGGATAAAAACTTAATCTTCCAAAATTATAAATAGTCACATTGAATGTGCGATCTCATTCGGTGCGCCGCGCAACGTGGATGAGATGGGCGCGGGCGACCGGGCTAGCGGGCGAGCGGGCGCTCGGGCAAGGTTAGCCGCGGTCGCGCAGGCGGCGGCGGCGGCGACGGCCGCGGCGTGAGAAAAAATATACGGCGCGCTTCGACTGTAATCGGTCCGATTGAAACGCGGCTCTCGTTCGACTCTTCCGAGAAGGCTGTCGGCTCGTTAGGGGACACCGCACAACCCCGCCGCCGCGTCCTGCCGCATTCCGCGACGGCAACAAGGATTTTGTATAGATACCCGCGGCTTTTTGTGTCGGTGACGGCGTAATTGGTGCGACTCGCATCGGGACATATCGGGCGCTTTTGTCGCGAGTGCATTGCGCGTGCACTCCGAAATCGAAACGCACACCAAAGTATGGAGTGACGTAGAGAGATCGCCGTGCACTTATTATCTACGGGCCGACGCAGCCGCGCGGCGAGGCCCCTTCGGGTGGCGGCCGGCGTGGCCGGCGCGCGACCGAAATGCACCGTGCGCTACGTTTTATAACGAAACGATCGAAATCACTCGCGACTACATATAACTAGCCGCCGGAGCGAAAGGCTAATACGCTTTTAAAGTACGTACTTTAGAAGCTCATGTATAATTTATCCGCGAACACGTGACGTGACAAAAAGTCCGCGGGTGCCAACGCCCTTCATTAGGCTTAAACAATACTCCATGTGAATGTGGCCTATTAACACTCTTGTATTTGTATCTAAGGCGCCACAGCAGTGGCCGTATTTAAAATGAAAAAAAAAACCCTAACAATAGCTGTCTTTTCCGAAATACTCCCAATAAGAACGCTCCAAACTTTATATTTATTTTTATGTCACCTCTTAGGATACACGTATGACACATAAGTATTTTTAGTGCGCGTGAATTTAGCGTATAAATTGCTTTTATAGGCGTCTAGATAGCTTCGTTCGGAATCGCTGTCGTTATGTAGAAATACATTGAGGATTTTGTACAATATATAAAAGATCGGAGACGGCGTGAAATCAACGGTTTAAGTTCGTTGAAGAACGCCGGCTGCGCCGGACAATGTCTACGCGCGTCCAGCCGAGGTGTTGTACGTCGTCATTTCGTTCGATTAATTAATGTACCGTCACAAATCTGAAATTCCAATCTCTCACGGATGCTTCGCCGGCGGTCGGTGTAGTTAGAAATCGGTGGAGTGAACGACACGAAAGCGTCTAGAGCGAGCGGCGCGGCAACGGTGCGCGCCCGTTGCAAAAACTACACGATGGGTACTTCATGATTAAGATCAACCATTTCCTCGTACGCGGAAAAGCTAATTAAATCTTGTTTAAAATTAATTTGGTCAAAATCTATTACGAAATACAGTTGAGAATAATGTAATGAGTACTCACGCAGAGATCAGCGAGAGTGATGCTGTTGGCAGTGTAGAAGACGAGCAGGTCGGCAGGCAAGCCGCGCGAGCCCGGTTCCCGCAGCTTAGAGGCGAGAAGCAGACAGGCCGTGCCCA
>JAODUI010000028.1:2659928-2683829 GCA_027563995.1 Papilio gigon
ACGTAAAAGGTATACATACATATTCGGCGAAGAAATTCAAAGATATGTGTGAAGTCAACCAACACTCACTGGGCCAGCGTGTTTGACTATGGCCGGGTCACCCCCTATTAATAGGATAGGCTCCGAGCCCCTCGGTGGGGACGTATAGTGAGCTGATGATGATGATGAAAAGGTTTTAAGCGTAAAGGGCGAAAATGTCCTTCGTGTGGTGTTGTTTAATGTTCTATATTTTTTAATAAACAAAAGTTGTCAAGGATTCAAAGTAAGTGAAAAAAATAATTTCTTTTACACAATTTTTAAATGGAATTGCATTTTAGAAGGAATGTTTGATAAAAATCGTGAGCATACGGTGGCTTCATGACATCATAAGGAAAATTTCGTATTTATTGCGAACACGGACATATCGGTAGCGTTGAAAAATATAAATACAAGTGCTGGAGGAAGAAATAAATGAGATGCGATGTTTTAAACATAAGTTCATGACGTTTGCGGTCTTTGGTTTACATCACGTACATATTGCATCGAAGAAGTTAAATATTTCTATATTAAAATAAAATGATGTGGAAGTTTTGTACCTGAATCATCCAATCACATGAAGATTAACATTTTTTTATTACCTGTACTTTTAACGCTTATTTGCAGTGAATCGTCTATCGCTAACATTTCACTAAACGAGTTGTAACGACAAAAATTAGACCAAACACCTGTGAAACGCGTACGAAGTTAGACTGTTGCAAGTATATGAAAAAAACGTCGACAAACATTATTTCAACTAGGCCACGAGGTCATCATATATTAAAATATATTTAATACCATTTCTAACATTCTTAACAAACTGTAAATACGTTAAATCAGCAAAAAGATAAACATACATGAATGCGCATTTACAACTGAACATTCCAAAGAGTAATATTTTTTTAAATATTCGTTTCCACTGACGAAACATCCGTATGACAGCATGAAGACTGTGAAGCGGGACAATATAGTTTTTACATTATTTAATTACATTAATATTTAAATATTTCATATCTAAGAGTTAATAATGTTAAAAACTTCTCTCATCTCCAATCAACAAAAGGTCAAAGTCTTGCTGCATTTGACTTCTCATTTAAACAATCAAACATAATTTCAATATAATACTAAATGCAAAATAAGAGTTGTAAATGTAACGCTTTATATGAGTCCACGATTCCTTGGTTATACATCAATGAAGTCTTGGAAGTTCCGAGCATTTACTGGTCGGTTATAAATAAAGGTAAAAGCGGGCTTCAACGGACTTAGTTTTTTGTTCAGTCAAGAAACATGAAGTACTGCGTACATGATGTCTGTCTGTGGACACTCAGCCACGAATGCAATGTCACATAAATATTGAGTTAAAAGTTACTTTGGTCAGACTTCTATGGGCGTACAGACGCGTTGACTGTGTAACCAAACTATCAATAATCTTTGAAATTCACGATAGTTTAAAGGTGCATAGACGTCATACCCGACTCTATAAAATCTTCTGAGTATGGCGTTAATATATACGACAGAACACAATGTTTACCTAGCTGCAAGAAACGAAGAATTCGTCTGTGAATGTACATATATGTACTAATTTAACCCCTTTCATTTTTACCTTCATTTCTAATCAAAACATTTTGTTTTTTTTTAACGTCTATTTTAGAAATTGTCTATAGACACTATCTTAATTCGTAAATTAGATCATTAGAAAGATAAATCCATGAAAATAAAAATTAATTTTGTTAGCAGGTGTAGTTGGTGCATTATTTTTAATTACATTTTTTCACCTGCTAATCAAGGAACAAAAACGTTACTGTAATTAATTATAAAATTGGAGACATAAAATTAGACGACGTGATGTCGTAACATGACAAATTGCCGTGTAATTTTTTTGTACGATTGTTATCACTCGCTTTGCCTTGATAAAAATTACCACATACTTACCAAGTCGTAAGTTTGATGTTTTAGGAACTAGACTCCGATATAAGCACGTTACGGTTACAGTTCTGTGTGCATATTTAATTTAATTATAATTAAAATTTCTTGATTCACTTTTACTATAGATCGAATCAACATTTACGCTATATTACTTATTTCAGTAAATCTAAATAACTTTGTGACAGTACATTGGAGAACTTCAGTATCAGAATTTATTTTCATAACCTAATACCAAAAAAAAATTTAGAATTCAAAGTATTTGAAAAGAAGCGGATAAGATTGAACTAATCTAAGGTAATCTAAAGACCGGTCCTGGCCGTATGAACACGTCCTGGTTCAAGCCTTACTTATGAAGAATATAAATATTGTGATGCAACTTGAACATATTTAAGAATTTTAAGTTCTGAAGTCAACAATCGTACTTGGACGTACTTGTCTAAACGTCTGATGGTAGTCTATGGCCGTTGACGACCACTTGGTGACGGCCGCTTTGACCCGCTTCTCTTATATAAAATAAGTAAGTTTAATAATCTAGGTATTTAAAAATAATTATAAATCAACTGTCAATGACTTGGATATTGCTTAGCTTATATATGCACGACACGAAGACCTACGTATAAATAGATCATAATACAAGTTATATGTTGCTAACAAGATGTTATTTTACAGTTGATAGCTTTATTGCCAACTTGCCTCCAGCGGTCGACCGTGAACCCAGAGGACTGTGTTTATCTGACGAGCATCGGGGCCCACTATTTCGGCAGATGGTCGCTAAAACGGCCACGATAACCGCGATAGGAAAAAACTCGGTGGAATGTCGCGCGTGTATGTACTATCAGTATTTCGTATTTCAAAGGGGGGTATTTATAACATATTAACGTAGCAGACATCAAAAATTAATAATATTATTTTGAATCAACTGTTGAGTATATTTTTTCATATTTAAACTTTATCTTGCTAATATATAATTATACATTGTTATGTATTTGTCATTTATAGGGATGGAGAACCTAACGAACATAGTTCTTGTTTAATAAATAGGGCAGAGCTCACTTTAGTATATCGACTAGGCTTATTGCTTTAGAAGGCATCGCGTTACATTGAATTGAGTATTGACGCAATACGCACTTAGAACATATTACACAGATCATGTCCAATGTGTTACAGTTCCACTCCGAAGTCCAAAATGCCTTTGTGAACGTGCAGCTGTACAATAGGTTCAGTTAAATTGTTGACATGAGATATTATATACATATTTGACACTAAAATATCTAAGTACACAAGTCCGACTCACATGTCGTCTATCCTGATTACGTGGTTAAAATCTTCTTCTTTTTACAAATTCTTATATATTCGTACTCGAACGGTGGGAAGATTCACCGTGAAAGCATTTAAATGTAATCCCAAATAGACGTTATCGGCTCGCGCCGGCGCAGGCGCCTTGCACCTAGGGTTGTCAACACTTCAATTTTGCCTGGTGCGTAGCTACTGGTTTGATTGAATTTCATTTGATTTTATCAATACCTAAGTATCAAGAGTGGGTGTCTTTTGTTTTCCTTCGTATGACAAATAATCGAGGGCGGATAAAACTTTATTTTTAATTTTCGCCATCCGTATTCAGATCGAAGTCGTCAGCCCTACTGCCCAAATACTAATAAAACCAGTTGGAATCGTTTCGTCGAATGGCCTCTATTTCGAGAACACCCGCCGAGTCCTTATCGGGCCGCCGCTGCCTGCTACGACATACGCCGCGAAGGTTTGCCTTCAACCCTGTACCAGAATTAAGTTTCCTAAACTTAGTCTAAATAGGATTTCAACCCTATTAATTATATACATTTGTAAGCTTAATAAAAGTATTTCTTGTTAAAATTACATTTTAACTTAAAAGATAGTATCGAAGTTACATTATTTTTAGTATAGTTTGTGGTACGTTGTGTGTTGTTTAATTAAATTGATATGAAGAATAGTCGATGGTAGTACATTCGGCGGTTTATGGGCGGTTGCGGATTCGCCTTGAGGCGCGGGCGAGCGTTGACTCGCGGGCCTTGAGTGGCCAGGCCGCACTAAATGCGGGCCTCACAGTCTCGCCAGCCGCCGCTACTCTTTACCTATACTCTATTTTTAATACGCCAACGTCGTAGATGCTTTGTAACTTTTTTACGACATAACATTTGCAGTAATTTTTCATTTATAATCTGTAAAAGAGATTTTTATGTTAATGTACGGCAATTGTACATTTAATTAAACGTAATGAGTCCATTTTCTATTTTATTATAAACATTTTTCATTGTACATTTCCTTATCGCGGCAAAGGATTTAACAAAATCATTACCATAATGAAGGATTACAAATTAACTTTCATAATTAAACTACAACGGCGTATAATGTTACAAACATGTTAAAGCTTCATATGGGTAGCTCAGTTCGATTTCCTGTCCATGTTTCTCTAAGTGTGAGTTTTCACGGACAAAGTGCCCGTATAAAAACAAATATTATTACCACTAAATAACGTACATTGTCTCTTGTTATATAGAACTATAAATATAGATTTTTAAATAGAAAAAAAATCATAGCGTGTCTTCGAGACGTTTATTTTTAGCTCTCAACTAATTATCTTTGTAGCACCATATTGTGTTCAAATATGTTTTAATATTTATTTTTATAACCACGAACACACGATGGTTTTACTGAAAATTTTGACATCACTCTTCTTGGACAAATGTTGGGGCAATAGAATTTTAAAATAAATATTTTTTAATTTCAATAGCCTAACATTAAAAAATTCTCATCAGAGAACGCTTCAATCGGCTTTTTGTTACCTTTTAATGTGCGCAAAGAAATTAGGTCTGAATTTTTCTGCACTACTACCAGGGTTTTTACATTCATTGTATAGCTGTACGTCAATTTTAAATGAAAATCTATCTATTTTCGAATTCAACAGGTACTTATATGAGATTGCATCCGTCATATTATTTAAGCGTTTGTTTTCATTGTCGAAATACATACATTAATCGTGTTGTAATTCCTTGAGATAGCTATATGTTTTGGTACAGTGTAAGCCCATGGTAACATTTAGCAATATGTGTAAAATATTTGCCGGCTCTTATCACTGACGATGTCGGTCAAATAGGCGACTGAAATGGGGGCGTTATCTGTCGCTGTACATTCCATAAGCGACATCGCCATGTCCTGTGTTACCGATACTAATCTAAATGTGTACTGAAATTGCCAGTTAAGCTTGGACATGTTTTTACACTGCTAATAGAATCTAAATGTATTTTTATATTTTTTTTTTCTAACGGTTACTGTTTTGTACGAATGCCAAAAGTGTGCAATACAAAATGTATGCCATGTACATTGTAAACAATGCGTCGAGTGCCAAGATGAGTCATTAAGGTGGTTGAGTTTATCAACATTACATGAATCAGCGTGAACCCTTCATTACTATGTGACGTATAACAATAGCTAAGGGAACATTTAATTTATTTGTTCACAAAAAATATAACACCCTAACAGAATGCTTTCCAATGCGATGTTAATGTCGTTCACATGATTCCCTACTATTTGTGTCTATCGTGTCGGCGTGACGCAGTGATCAACACACTGTGTTTTAACGTATCATTGGTATTGTAATTACAAATAATTGCGAATATCTATAGGCAACGATCACAAGGCTATTTCACCGGATCGGAGCCCTCGAGCTTCGTTACTCTTAATCGAGGTTTAGGCTAGGCGCCCTCTGCGTCCGGCCACCTCAAGCCCGGTGAAACTGTAAATGCCTCTTAAAGACAGTGACAATACTGTCACAAAAAAAAGCTATTTCATATTAGATATCCGCTCGTTATTTTGCTCTTTGTTTGCTCGGTTCTTATATATAATTTGGACGAAATATTATAAATGATTGTATAAATTGTACATTTTTTTTTATTTAATCATAAATCAATGAAGGAAAGTAGTGATTGGTAGATCGTTGTGTATCAATAGAGAGTTTATTGACCGAAAACTCGGAGTCAAGTTAGACAAGCACTACTTCCTGTGGGGTTAGGGGAGAGGCCGCGCCGGCGGCGGCGGCGGCGGCGCGCGGCGGGCGCGGTCAGTTCGCACGCTCCTGCAATGAGTTTTAATTGAGTCCGACCGCAGGAAGCTTCGGCCACGGTCGCCGTAGGGTGACCTTCATTTACTCAACTCTAAGAAACTTTGAAGTGTATTAAATTGTTGCATAAATGTAATAAAGTATACTAAGAAACTACAATCGCTTAATTTTCTTCTTATTGTGATTTTAAAAAAATGATTACATTAAGAATGTTCATGTTAATAATTATATTCATATCATAATCTGCTTCTATCTGTCAACAACTAAACAGAAATCTACTCTCTTAGGTATGTAGAAAAAAAAGAACCTAAAATAAATTACACCTATTACATTTACGTTCACAATGGTATCCTATGATGTATCGTACAACGTATAAGGTATTTTAATATATTTGCGTCTACAATTTCCTGTGTGGTATTAATATTTAAATCATGCCACCTTACAATAGAATAGACTGATCGGCTCTATACTCATTGACATTCATAAACAAATGTAAACAATGTACAAAATAAAATAAGGTGCGCACGTGCAAATTTCGAACAGAATATTATTAAAAATATCGAAGTTCAAAAGACCGGTAACTTATACTGGGAATTTGTTATAACAAACGTGGCCCAAGACAAGGTTCCTATCGACTTACGAAAATTTTATAGCTTTTATTGGAAAAGTAAAATATTCAGCGAATGATAACTTCATAAAAAATCATTTAAGATTTTAGATTATATAAAATAAAAAAAAAACAATTCTTTGCAATTTATAAAATGTATCGAAAGCTATTGAGTAATTTTATTCATGTCAAACCGGCACACCGTTGTTCCCGGACGCTTACACAGAAATTGGCACTAAATAAATAAACGTACATAAAATACTGAACACGTCTTCGTTAACAACAGCTTTATGTACCTACAGGTTCCAATTTTCGTTGGAATCTCCAAAAAAAAAACAGTGTTTCGGAATTACACAAATCTGTAGACGTACAAAAAACCAATCTGTGCGGCACAAGAAATGAACATAACTGTTACCGCGCTGTCGTTAGGCGAGCGGACGTCGACTGCTCGATATGAAACTGCTACCTTCCAAATTTGAATATTTCTCTTTTATTTAAAAAAAAGAACACAAAAGCATTAAGGTAAAAATAGGTATGTGCAAAAAGTATTTACTCTGTTTTAAAACTGGAGCAACAGATAAGAAATATGACTTTACACGAGACGTAATAGGTGCAGCAGGCAACATTATACCAGAAAATCCTGGTAAACCTTAAAGTATGGCAACACTAAAGCCAAGAGTAAGTGACGGCTGGCGAGTTGCGTATGTCAACTTCGTACAAATTACTTTGTTTATTGCTTCTCATTGAAAAGTTCGCTCTGAGCTTAGCATCTGCTGAGACTGCTCGGTACTGAATGAGAGAACACCGATGACGTCACCGGTACTCGAAATACGATGCTTTTAATTGTCAATTTGAATCAAATTTATAGTGTTTTTACACGTCTGACAGAACTAAATTCATTGTTGATTTGTTTTGTTTGTTTCCTTCTTTTGTTTTTGTAATTCTGTTGCCCCTTATTGAGCATTATAAGGATTGTCTGTCGATGATCGTCGAAGACTCATGTGAATATGTTGTGACGTCACGGCCAGGTTTCGTCGCCACTCGCCACTAATTCGAGACACGATCGTGCCCGGAGCGCTCGATGCCCATCGCTAAACATTTAGAACGTTGATGGCCTCATTTTGCTCCTAATTCTGTTGGACCGTCCTAATTCGTGTTTGTAACACGGGTTTTTTTGTAAATAAAAATGTACATTTTCATTTTTATTTTAAAAATTATAATAAGCTGTTTGAAAAATATTGTTATTGGGACTTTTTGTTTATTTATGATATTGACGTTATATTATTTTATCAAATTTTAATGAGCCGCATGAGTTGCGGCGTCGTTATCAACTTAATGGTAAACAGAAATAAAAGACACTTTTCATTTATTCCTTTCTTAACGGTATTTATATAAAAAAATAACATGAACTTGTTTTTTTTTTAATTATGACTGGTTTAATTATTACACATTGGACATCGTTCTATATTCAAATTTTATTGAAGAAATCAGATCCGAAAGTGTATCTGCATTCGCGATTATAAAAAAAAATTGTATAATATTACAAACAGCATGAAGCTACATATAATTTTTATAAAGTAAATGACCAATTCCACCTTGAAGGAATTTAAACGGAATCATTTAGAAAATTTGCATTATAATTGTAATGTAAATGGTCAAAGGTACACTGCGTGTATCAAACGCCGCCACACATGTATAGACGCATGTCCTTTCCGTTCCCTTTCAAACAACAGAGATAGCTACATGTTTCTGCAGAGGTGATAGCAGTGAAAACTCACGGGGAACCATGTCACGTTACAAATCATTCTCACAACATCTGTTGACATATGAAGGGTCCACTGGCCCCGGTCGTGACAGTCGTTTGTTAACCCAATACAAGTCCGAAAGAACATCGCCATTACCTTTGTCTACTCGCTATTGACTTGTACAATTTGCACGACTCGCCAGAATTCGTCTTACAAGTAAGGCATGACAATGCTTGACAGCCTGGCTATTTTATTTCCGCATTTAAATCAGCTTAAAAAAAGCTAATGACATTGACACGTTCTACTCGTATTTGATGTGGGGCTGCCGCCATTTTGTTTCTCTTTTTTTTTACATGGCAGTAGAGTTTTTATTGGCGTCTTTATTTAAAATCAAACACATTTTTTTTTAAATCAGCGGACTCGGACGATTTTCATTTGTTTTGAAATAACGATAGCGTCGAATATTTTCCAAACTACGATTCACGATTGTAAAATTGTCACCAATTTACAGGTCGTTGTCAATGAAACCATGACCTTATTTTTCAAAATTAGAAAGGTTTTTTTGAAAAGTAATAAAGTATTGGAAATTTACAGGCCGCTAAAACTTTGAAAAGAACAATGTATTAGGGTCGTCAAGTTTGTTATGTCTAGGACAGGGAGTGAGGGTATCAAGAAGTATTCCATGACAAGGCAATTAGCGAAGCGAGCGCCATGTGCTGCGTCGTGGGGGTGTTGCGTGGACGCGCAGATGTAACCCACGCGACACCGCCTCGAAAAAATGAAGGCGCGATAAAAAGCCGGCGGCGACGGCGTGAGAACTGCGCCACGTGGCCATTCGGAGCTCATTCATGCATTTGATTCATGACTGCGGTCGCCACAAACACGGTACTATCGGCTAGTATGAAAATAGAATTGAAACAACATTTGCTAGGGTACTTTTAAGCTCGGATTATCATAAAACATAAGTACTGTAATTAAATTAATAATGTATTTAGTATAAATAAAACAAAATATTTTAGAAACTAGGAACTCCTTTTAATGTTAACAGTACACTTTTATTGTTTTAAATACTTGGTAGTAATCATATTTTTCTACCAAATAAAAAAAATTAGTACGAATGATTTTTCTTCCATTGTTAAAAAATAAATTGTCTTTTTCATACCTTATGACAGACCATAATGGTATAATCATTACTGTATGATATCCTATATTTAAAAACTCGTATGTTTTTTTTTAATTAACTGTTATCTTTAAAAGTCTTAATATGAAGAAATATCTCCATATTTAAATACCGTATGGTAGCCCTAGTTATGAACCGAGTGGTCCTAGTGCACGTCCATCGTTGATTCGGCCGCTAGCGAGCAATATCACTGACATATGTATGTGCGAATTAACACAATCGCAAATGCACTGCCCCGCTATTGAGATGAATAATATCCGTTACAGCATCATACGATATCTATACAATGCTAGTCAAGTTTGCAAAACTACGTCTATTATTACTTTGAGCGTTTTCATTTAAAATTAAGACAAACATACATTTTTGTGTTCATTTATATTTAATGATATACTAAAGAAATCAGCTTGTTGATTTTAGTATTGTCATATTAATGGACAGGAGCGAAAATCATCGGACCTCGTTCTATTCCAACGTATTATTATTTTTTTTTCTTAAAATTATAGAACTTCGAATAATTGTAGTTATTTGTAACAAAACTTAATATTTTTGATTTCTTTAGAAGATTAACTTTTAAGATAAACATTAATTAGTATTTTAATTAGTGATCTTATAATGTTTAGGCGAAATATATACAATGTTTGTGCACTTGTGTAGCGGTCGGCCGCAGCGGCCATAAATCAGGCTCGATTGAGGTCGGCCGGACGCGAGTTATTTTTAAAATTGCGTGCACAATATTATGTGTTTAGGTGGAATATGATAATTGCGGGAGGCGCCGTAAATCGACACCGGCGATGGGATTACAGAGCGGGCGGCCGCGCCTGCCGCGCCGGCCCCGCTCGCCCGGTTTGGCTTGCCCACTCTAACTTCGGAATACCAGGACGATATAAATACAAGTTTATATAAGTACACAACATAAAATATATGTTATATTAAAGAACGTTTGTTCTACTAAACCTTAGTTCGACAGTTTAGCTTAAGACTACATGGGCAAAAGAAATGCTGTTTTTTTTAATAGCGAGGTAAACAATCAGCGGCTGTACGACGGCAAAAGGTAAACAAAAAATTACAGCTTAAATTACCAACATTTTTGTGGTAAGTAGAAGGTGAGTAAGTTGGAAAAAAGAACAACACTAGCGCCGGTATGCAGACGGCGCTGCGTGCTTTTATTTTAGACATTGGTATGTATTCCTCTTCCCGGCAACTTGAGTAGTCAATAACTGAGCATGAACTTGGGCTACAGTTTGTTGATTTCATAGATTGTTCGCCGCATACCGGCCACGAAGTGACAAGCGTGAACGTGTTTTTTCATGCGGACTAATTAACATTTGAATAACGCACTTCAGTGAGGTCGACGCCGCCTGAACAAGACAATGTTAACCAATTGATAACAACGCTATTATAGCAGCAATGAATAACATTTTGATATAAGACATTACCATAACATTTTTTGTCGATTCCTTTGGAGGTGGCCGCGGACAGGTACAAGCTATGAGGGTGCAGAATTCCTTGAATGAGATTTGAATACTTACCTTTTCATTTGATATCAAACTCTATTACGACTGCATTACTATTGAAATTTCCCTGTCAAATATTGAAGTTTATTTGAATATAATAACACACAGACGATGATTCATGGATGAACCTTAAGATGAAAGGAATAAGGTTGATATTAAATCGTAGTGGTAAAGGTGCGAAGGTCGGCTCAGCTACTATCAATCAGCGAGGCGCCATTGAGGGTTGGGCGAGGCTCGTGAGAAACTGTAAACACTTACCCACTTTATCTGATAGATTTTTTTTCATCCAGCAGCATGTCCAGTCAATTAATGGATTGCGCCGTTACTTGGTTTATTTTTACTGTCCAGCGCTGCTTAGCGCAGTCATCAGGCGGTACTAATTTATTTAGAATGGTTTGACGGGCAACGTATTATGATAACAGACCTCTACACAAACGACTGATATGAAGCTCGTAAATTATAATCTATGAGTGTAGATGCAGAAACGGAACGTTAATAATGTGATGAAATTACAAAGTAACAAGGTTCGTGACGACTTTCTGTTTACCTTATCTCCTGAAATGATACACAATTTAAGGTCGATATAGGATCAAGGTAAATAAATTGAAAGCACAATAGTAGATAGCGGATAGTTTGTGTAAAGAGTTATTAGTATACAGTAAACTATATGATATAGAAATTCAAGTGGTCTTTGATTCGGGGAAGGCATGGAACAATATTGCTCGAGATCCTGGCAATTCTAAGCGTTTGAGAATAGAAGATAAATATTTGTGTGGAGCTGCGGGCTGTGCGGCGAGGGCGCGGGGCGCGGGCGCACATGTGCTGCACAAAAAACTGTGTGCCGGAGGCCGCGTGTTGACAGTGCGCATAGCTCGCCGTCGCCGCAGACGACCACCCTCCGGGGTGTCCCGCGCCGCGCCGCCATTTAAACAACATTAAATATAACCACCATCTAGCATTTACACTACAAATAAATTAAGTAAGACGGATTAAGTGAAACATGTGCCGTAAAATAATCACCTAATATGTTTGGCTTTAGACTATGCAGTGGGCCGAGTGTCGTTTTTGTTAGTGAACCGTGGGCATCGGTGGGGGCTCGTTGCTGGCGCGGCGCCCTTTGATATGTTTTGACTTTTTTATTGTATTCACCACAAATTATAATGGAAATACGAACAGAGCCGGGACGTAAATAAAGAAATGAGATGTTTAAGAGCCGATCCAAGGAATAAGATCGATTATCAAAGTTGTTATTAGATGCTATGTTATTAAAATAAATATATTGCGGTGTGTCGAGGCTGGAAGCGAGTCAAACACGAGCACGTGAGAAGTTTCTTATCTGAAGGAAGCCGTTCCTCTATTTTAATAAATATTTAATTTTGTCGGCAAAGCGCGTGAGAGGCGGGAGTGGGGCTCGCGTGGCGCAGGACATCCAGACGAATCGTAATGACGTGTAAATCTCTGATTAGATATCTCCCCTGGGAACTGACAACAAAACTAAATTGTTGGCTGCATTTTTCCCTTGTCTACATTCCTTCGTGTGTCTACAATATCAACTTACCTGCTCGGCGGATCAATGGTTTTCAATCGGATCTCCATCGGACGAGTTATACTTTATTTTTCAATATCACACATTTTAGAAAATATTGGTTAACTAATAAATAATACATTAAATGTCTTTCATTAGTCATACGACTAAGATCTAATGGGTAGCCAGTATTGTCTGTTTTTGTAAGGGCTGGCGTCATCACAATACCGTTAGCGGAGTGACTGCACGCGACGTATTCTCACGACCCGAAATAGTGAAAAAAAAGAAATCTACAAAATTTTTAACGCAATAGGCGCTTTGTCTCAACATAAACATCGGTTAAAAATCATGGAAAAAAACAACATTGGTTAATATGGAAATGGACTTTTATAAATATGTCTAATAAAATGTAGAAGACTGAAGAAGGTGTGTATGGATTGCGTGAAAGAGGACATGTATAGGAAGCCTGTGAGTTCAGATATGACGGCTGACAGATGTATGGAAGAGTACATACAGTGCAGACAGATCCTCCATAGGGATAAGGACAGGTTGATGAGGATGACGTCTAATAAAATGGTATCAGTACTAAATACTACTAAATATTTGACTTTTGTTAAAGTTACTTCTCTTATTCATTTATAGAATTATATGTAAGAATATTTTTGAAGCTAACTACTTCTCACTACACTCAAGAGCAATTAATCTGGGTTACTTAAATAAAAACCTAAAATTCTAGAATGAATGAATCGAGAAGCAAAGATGCCAGCTTTATAAAATAAACCGCATGCACTTGTGTTTTTTTTTCTAATGTGTATTTAAATGGGTCTATAAACAATATTGATACTAATCAAGTTATTTAAGGAAAAATTATTGTTTCCTAGATGTGTTTTAATGCGAGATCAGCAGTTTATTTCTGTATGAAATTTTTAGTAAATGAAATGTATTGACCACTAAACGTTATTACTTTAATTTCAGGGGTATTATATTGTCTATTAAACACCGTTTATTTGATTAAGCTAGCATTTTTGGTTTCCAAGATTTTTATGTTTCTTTAGCCATTTAGGTGACCAGTATTCATTGCTTTTGATTATATTTTATCTCTGTGATAAAAACTTAAAAATGGAAATCATTTTTTCTTAATATTAGGCAAAAAATAAAACTGCAACAGCATAATATAATTACGTTAATAATGTTAGTTCTGTAATGAAAAGAAGCTTACTCCATCGTGTTATAGCATTAAGGAATGCGTATGCGTCGATGTGTCTGCACTTTACGCCTCCTCAGAAAATTGAATGTTCCTACTTTAGGACCGCGCTCTCTTAACGGCCTTTCTTACTAAATTGTTACGTAACTAACTCACTAATTATGTCTAATATCATGGGAAACTCCTTTTTGGTCATTGTTACCGCCACTGTGACAATTTGACAGATTAAGAAAATAAACATTGACAAGAAACAATAATACAAAGAAGTCAGTTCCTTCTCTTGTTTTGAAAATATTCTTGTAAAATGAATACCCATTGAACTTGTTACAATGTGTTTGTTGTATATTGTGTGATTTGAAACAGTTTAAGTTAATGCAGCGAAGAAGTGGACAACGATGTTTTTATTTATAAAATCTTTCTTTATTGAAATTTTGGTGTTTGATAAAAGCATTCTAAAAAAGTTTAGACTCTCAATAAACATGAACTATGGTCGAATTTAGAAAAATATACGGCGATTTTTTTCTAATAAATTCACAAAGAGTTGGTGAACTATAATAAAAATTGAAGAATTGTAAGTGGAAGCGGGCTCAGCGCTCAGCGCTCAGGGCTCGGGGCTCGGGGCTCGCGGCCAGCGCAACGAGTGCCGGCGTCACGGCTTCGTATCAACGTTGACGTCAGTGTCGGTCTTGACACATGCCGACAATATTTATATTGATTAATTTAATGAGATAAACTATATAATACAGTTTGGAATTTCTAACTCTCAACAATTATCTCACCTACATGGATTTTATATGGACATGACATTCTTTTATATTTTTTTCTCTTTGTTATTGAATGTATGTTGTTTTTAGTTATGTTTGGTTTTACATTTTAAAACCATTACTTAATAGAAGGACATTATTATTGTTGGTTATTATGAAAAGGTTTTGTTGTAAGCATATACGAACAAAAGGCTAAAGAAAAATTTAATACTCCCTAGGGTGGAATTTATTAAATTTATTGTTTATGAATTACTTTTACACTAAATTTCATACTCTATAGAATGACATAGATGCAATAATTTTATGGAAAAAATAATTTATTTAACACAAGATAATTGTGATATTTGGCTTACGGTGTAAACTGTGATTGACCTGTCTTATTTGTTAGAAATGGACTATTATCTTAAATTATATACATTACTTTAATGTTTGTAAAAAGAAATTATAGTTTTGTTGTGGTGGTCAGTACTTATCTTTACCTGTCCAATCGCTCACAGTAACGGAACAAGGCAGATCAATAAATAAGTCCATTCCATGTAATTCTCACAGCCCGGCCCGCGGCCGTACTGGACATGATTCCATTGAGCAGGCGTCCCGCTCACACGCGGTGCGCCTCGCTAGTGCCGTCTTTGTCTGACACTTTGAATGTAACCGCCCCGGCGCGATGATTCCGAGAATCGAACCTGTGGCATTTTTTTGGAACGCATAATAATTTGATCGGGAAATATTTATGGAAGGGGGTGGCCGGACGCGGAGTCGTCGGACGAGTCAATTATCAGTCACTCGGCGCGGCGTCGGCCGCCTGAAAGACGCGCAATGGGTGGTTATCCCAAACCAGACGATCCTAAGCAGGAATTTATGGGACCGAGATAGAAATGATACCGGCCTGGAATTTCACACGATTTGATTTTTCCATTTATGTAACCTGTTACCAAGTGTGTGTGCCTGCTAATGTTTATTACATCACTTCTGACAACCTCCTTGGTTGGTAAACTTTTGTCGAATATAGAAATTGAACTTTTCATAAATATCATAATTGAACATAATTGAAATGCTTGAAAAAAATGAAATTGGCACGCCTCAAAAATTCGCGGATCAACAGATCATTTTGCTTTTTGTTACAAATGTCAGAACGTTTCTTTTGATTCGTAGCAAGTGCTACGCCAAATTTGCTACGAGTTTCGTAGCGATGTCGTATCTTGTGTAGCTTATATATATGTGTCTAAAAGATAATGTTAATTGATTGTAATGCATTTTGACGCTAGGGAGAACAAGAAGAAAGTAGTTTGGGCAAGGAAAACGAGATACAAGACTAAAACTAGGTAAAGAATGCTACAAAAGGTTTAGAACATGGAACAAATTATAATCAGAGGAAAAAGGAAGCTTAGAATTCAAAACTTATCAGCTACTTCATACAATATTTTTTTTGGTTAGAAATGTGCGAGGTTTTTTTTTTAATTTTAACACGAAACGATGACGTCATCAAATCCATAGGATATTGATACGATCGATGTTAAAAAGTGTTCACATCATTTCCAAATGTCCCGCGGTAACAATGTGATTTTAATATCAGAAACACGTCTACAGAAACCTTTTTCGTTTTGTTTAAATATACATTAAGTAACAAAGGAACACTATGAATTTCAAATGAAGCAGTCCGTACGTCCATTGAGACGACCGTTACATTTGTATCAAACGGCTGCATAAGTAAAAAGGAAAGACTAGGGGATAAAATAAACAAGTATCGGCGGAGCGACGTTTATTATAATCGTTTCTGCTAATTTGTCGTTGGGGAGGGGGCGGGGAGGCGGGGGGCGGGGGCATGCAGTTTCCGGAGCATGTGCAAAACAATATCGCTGAATGGACCCATTAATAGCACAAGTGAATGAGTGCGTAAAGACACATGTGCGGGCCTCGAACCCGCTACCCCACAGACAGGGCCACATGGCGCATACATTGTGTTACGCAAAAGGGCAATTCTATTTTATTGTACCGTCAGAGATTTCGAAGAAGTGTACATGGTTCTTGTTCCAAAACAATAAACGAACTTTAAGTTATTCCTCAATTTACGGTATTGTTTTAACATTTCTTCTCGCTTGCACCTAATTGTTTAAAAGGCGTGATACTAAACAAAGATGACAACATAAGTAACGATAAAAGTGGGAACATTGTCTGTAGAGATAGATATTTATGTAGCACCGAAAACCTTGTAATCTTTAGTTATCTACATTAAGTCGTAATCTAGAAACGAGACAACGTGAAATATTGAAACGTTTTCGAACGTTATAAACTGTAGAAATTATTAATTTATACTTCAAGTAACAAACTATTTACGTCTTTATCTAAATAACTTAAAGCTTTGTATTCAGTATATAATCCCGCAGTTATCGATCTTGATTAATAACTTTCTACACAATCGACGCCGGAAAGCTGTAAAGAAACCTCTCAACCTCTCCGCTTTGTAAACATTCCACGAGAGTTGTTACTATCCCACAAATACAAGAATTCCTCGGTTACTTCCCTAAACACCATAAAAGATACCTAAATGATTTTAAATTTCCTAGAATATGTATTATAATAGGACTGGTTTAAAAATTAGTACAATGAAGCACGGACGTGAAACGGAGCGTTGTTCTCGGATCATTGTTGGCTTTAAAGTGATATTTTTCGCTTCCTGTGGCGTTCTTCCCGTTTGCCCACGTCCGCGAGGAGCGGGCGTCAAGTACCTGTGCCACAATGGACAGGTACGAGGCGCAACAATTCGTCGGGCAGGTTAATGCCACCGCTATGCACTTGCAGCGACGCGCCGGCGCCGGACATCTTGCTCTATTGTGTTCCCTATTATCTTATAATGCTTTGTCAATGAATTGCTTCAGCTCGGATTTCGACGCGGTGGCGCTCGCCCATTGTCCATCAGATGACTTTGCTGCTCTCTTTATTCGCTTTCAAAATTAATACTTTTTTTTGTAAATTAAAAAAATATGTAACATTCCTTCATCTCATTATTTCTTAATCTATACATATCTGTACTTGAATATATTTTCATTTAGACCATCTACATAATATTAATTATTATTATAAATCTAATTGCAACAGTGTCTTGTTGTATGTTCCTAATTACAATTACAACGCTTATCAAAACATTGAACGGACACTGTAACCGCAAGCCTTCCTGCCATCTATCGACTTTATTCAATAGCAGTATGGTATCATAAAATGGCCCTTAATAAGTTTTTAACTAGTGAAATTACATGCAATTTTGCAATCATTGTAAACAGCGTGCGTTCATCAAGCAGCCCGCATCGGCCGTATGAAATGACTTAATTGAACTCATAAATAAGACCAATGTTATAATGACGGCGAAGTATTTATAGCAAATAAAGGTCACGTGTTATTATTTTGGCACAATTGGTTCGTCAGGGGATATTAGGGGGTCGGAATGAGTGGAATGGGGTATTATACGATGTGATTATTATGTTACGTATAATGTTTAAAGCGAACAGACAAGTTTATCCCTATTATGTTACACCCGCCCGTATGCGCCGCGTGACTCGTTTACTTGCCTGGTATTAATTAACTCGAGTTTGTGGAAACTTATTAAAACATTTCACACGCAATTTTACTCTATTGACTGGTTTTTGTTGTATTGTTGGCTCGATTTCTATTTGATTTTAAAAGATTTCTATATTTAGTTTGATCTCACGATTGTTAATTTCATACGATGTGATCATTTCATACTCCCGAGGTCTTCCGTGACGTATCTGTCAATGGCGAACGTTGCTATAAGCGGGAGCGGGACCAGAAGTAAATGGTAAATCTGAACTTAGTTTTGTAAGTACATACGGAGCACAGTACAACAAGGGAGCAGTACAGAGGGTGCCAGCGATAATGAATTGAATTATGATTTGAAACTCGTATAAATAGAACAAAAAACAAAAGAAAATCTAAATATAAGTTGCCAGTTCATTTTACTTCAGTTAGTAAATAATGTAAAAAAACAATTTAAGTTAAATAAAAATTAATTTGATAAACCGTTTATCGATATTCAATCGTTGCCGTGTTATCTATATAACAACACTATCTGTTTCTGAAGACCGATTGCAAAATGTCTAAAAACAATATTTAGTGATAAATGTTTTCTATCAGAGTGTAAATTAAAAATAAACATTAATCGAAAGTGAACCGACACCCACGAATGTCAAAGATATGAATAATCGGCCAGTTCCCATACGCAGACATTCCCATAGTTATCACTTGTCAGTTTGTCCTAAGGTCAGTGATTTTCGATAAGCAATCAGTTTCATTGTATATTCTATCATTATAGCGATACTATAACTATGGCAGTCGTGTTTATATTGTGTTCACACAGCGCGGACACCGGGGACGTTGTTATTGCTTTGCATGTGTATAACAATTGAGTTATTCGTTCTATTTAGATTGTGGACCGATGATCCGGTCTAGTTTGCGGGAGTATCCTGTATGAGGGCGGCCGAGGACCGATCTTCGTGGAAGGCCTACGCCCAGCAATGTGTGATATGTGACTGATACGATGATGAATTACAATTCTTAATGTGATCGTGTCAAATTTGATAAACATGAAATTAAGTGGGGGGGAGGGAACTAACATAACTCTGTTGAGTGTCCTTTCCTTTTTTGTTTCGAACTGAACTATTAACCTGTTTATGACATTTATAAACATTATATTTGACTACCGTAGTACTGTTTTTGCAAATCAAACGGTTTCCAGAGCCTACAACTTGCGAATTATTGAAAAAAACCTTATAAAACCTAAAAGAAGATGCAGCTGATGTTGTTCCACAGAAGTGAACCAGGCCTTGACATGGATTCCTTTATATAATAATACGGCTCAGTCTCTTTGTTTTCTCCGACATGAGAAAGCGCGATAAAATCAAAGACGCTCGGCTATGTCGCTGTTTATTATAAGCCTTTGTTTAAAGAGAACTGTCAATTAAAATTTAGAATTCATAATGCATGATCTTCAAACCATAAAGCGCTATTTACAATTGTTTTTTCCCTGAAATTAGTAAATGAAGATTAATTAGTGTTTTATTTATATTATAAGTTGACAAACAAGCAACTACCTATGTTCGCCGAAGTAGCGAATCGAACGCTATCTATAGACATGCAGATACGTTGCAATAAGGCATTACGCGAATGCATACACTGAATGTTATTATTATATTTATTGACATTTGATTAGAATTATAAATTGTCATTATTTCTAAATTAAGAACAATTGAATGCTGACTAATGTTTTGAAATTTAATTCCATATCGTTTAAAAATAATTATGATCTACGGTAAATCTATAACGAAGAATGCTCCTGCGGCTCGCATGCGTGTGCGCACACATACGTGTAAGGGTCCACGCACACTGTGTTGTATAACGTTAAAGACAACATACCCGACGGGTGTCGACGTATTATTATAGGTATATTTGTGTTATAAATTTTACTGGCTGCGACAAGTGTTTGCCTAGTCGGTTGGAATTCGTGGCATTAGTTACTGTGGACGGATAGTGTGTACGCATCTTAATATATCACTAATGTAATTAATGTTTCGATGTTTTACTTAACAGGCCGGTCACAAATATTTTAATGTTATCATATTATGTTCATCAAGGGTACTTTATACACAAGACCGTAGTCTGACCGATAGACAGCGTTATTAATAACAAGGCGTACATTCTAAAGGATGTATGTGTATGATTTATTAATTGATAGTTTAAAGTCTTGTCGGAAAGCTTCAAGGTCATTTAAAGGATAGAATTTATTTGTAACTGAAACTGGCAATATATTTATCGTACCGTAAAGAATTAGGAAACGATAGGAATTACAAACGTATCCAAAATGTTTTTATCTATTAATAACGAACAAAACCTTTGTTATGGAACGCAGATACATTAAGTATTCCTTAAAGAATTTTTACATCATTCAACGAACCATTAACTTTTGAATAATGAAGAGTTTGAGGACGTGGTCTCAGGCTTTTGTATCCCGGTCGATATATCAAGAAGTAAAATATCGGCAAGTGATTACTGATGGTTGGGAAGGAGTGTCATTAATTCAAGTTGTTTAGTTTATCTACTAGTCATTGAAAACATTAGGCGCAAGGATTTGTTATATAAATAAACGCGTCCACAGTCCGGGGGGTCCGGCGACCTCGGCTATTGTACGGTGCAATGTAAAATGATAAAGTCTTTTTTGAATTTCGATAACTTTATTGATTATATATTTAAACGTTCAAGTAATATCTATCAGAGTATATTTTTGTGTAAAATAATACGCAATCCGACAGTTAAAGAAAAAAAAATGTTTGGTTTCCATTATGGGTTGAATTTGCTTTCAAGCACATGTGACGACGGGCTTCTTTGAGGCTTCGTAAACCACCCTGAAGGACAATCGAGCGTGGGAGCTTGGCGGGGAGCGCACTAATGGTTGTCCCAAATCGACTTATTACTTTTGTATTATTGTGCCCAGTTTTTGTAAGCGAATATGACAATGGCGCACGGTGCCAGTGATATCTACTATTGCACATTTTTTGCAACAATTGACGTTATAAATCACTAGTACGATGTATATCACATTACTCCGCTAACCAGTTAACTACTGCCTTTAATGTTTCATTTTGTTTTTGATAAGTAAGCGATAGTTGTGACGTCTACGCAAACTATGATACTTAGAACTAGAATTTCCGACTAAAAACAAAACACTCATGATATTTTTAATTAGACTATAGAAAGTATAGAAATAGCAGTATTCAAATAACGAAGAAATATTCTTCGTTACACCATCAATACTTTTGGGTCATTTTTTTAACTATAAGTTGTTTGTTTACTTAAAAGAAAGACTATAACTGGGATTGAAATAATTTTGAAAGAAATACATTGTGACGTGGTAAATATTTTGGAGAAAGAATGTCATCGTAATATGTTGGCGGTGGCGCCTGCGCGAGGGCGCGGCGTGGGCGAGGGCGCGGCTCGGGCGAGGGCGCAACGGCCGGGGTCGCGCCCCAGGAATGCTAGTTCGCCATCTCTCGTGCGCCCAGGATGAGTTGGATCTTTTTTTAAAGGGCGAAATTCGTGGAAGTATCTCGGAGCGGTCGGAGGCTGGCGCTCGCCGCCCATTGTGGCGCGCGGCTAGTTTTGATCTTATTGTTAATGGGACGCCATGTTTTTTTCAACGGACTTGGAAAAAACGTATCGAGTCCCGACGGAAACGTTATGGGTCTCGAGAAGTGAAACTTACGTATACATACGTTCTACGGAGGTGTTGTTACGATCGTAGGTCGGCCTTTGTGCGCAGGAATGTAGATGGCTCGTCATAATTTTAATGGGCAGTTTCTCTGTCGTTCTATGAAAATGATACATGTCCTGAATATTCATGGGGCGCCGTGCTTGACCGGGGACCGAGTCGAGGATCTTTGGTATGCTCGCTAGAAGTGGAATACTTAATAGTACACGTAATGATTCCCTTTGATGTTTGCGATATTTCACCTCGTACTGATATCAGAAATAGTCAGACCTTGTCACTCCTAATATTTTATTTTCAACACTATAACATTGTAAATGGTTTAAATTGACATAGATTTATCTTTGAAATCTTTCCCGCGAGGTTAGCTAGATTCTCCGAAACTTCAGTGATTTATAATTTCCAATCTTCATGTGGCTATTTACTTTAGTAGAGATCGATTCTTAAAAAGACGTTATTAAAGACCGTTTGAACGCAAACAAAAAAAAAACATATTAATTTCATCTTTAATGCCATAATCTTTATTCCTAGCGCACTTTAATTACGACGTACACATGAAAACAACGTGTACAAAATTTATTTGTTCCCATTGGCCGCAGACACGCCGCTAGAATTACTTATAGGTATGATAGGGGTCCATTGAGCGCAAGTATAAGCTTAATCATTGCATTCTTACCTTCGAAACAATGATGAATGCCACACACCTAAGAGCCACGCGCTGTGTGGCATCTCTACAGACATGCAACACGAGCGTTTTAGCATTTTTATTATACAACAACGAAAATAAATACAAGACGTTTATACTTGAATTACTATGTTTATTTTTTATTTTGATACTGACTAAAGAATTATTGGATTTTGGAAAGATTGCTTATTAAAATGTTGTATTACAAGTTTGTTTTAAATTTCCTATTATGTTTTTTTATATGTGTCTATACAATATACAATTACGTTCCTTATAGATAGGTAAAAGCTATTTCCTAGTGTTTCTAAATCGAAAAATTTCAGTGCAATAATTTAAAAAATTCCTTGCTCAAGAGTGTTTCCCGCGCCTTTCACAGGCGGAGTAATGAGCGGTTGTTAAAATTATGAATGAGCTTCTTCTGTGTGGGTGTGTGCGTGACCCTCCTGCGCACACACACCACACACGCACACACGCGCGTATATAAAGGCGCTATTTGTACAACCCGTTGTATGTGTGCGCGCATTCCTGTGACGATTCAAGCTACAGTGGGTCGAGTTTTATACATGGTAATTGTTGCTTGCGGGCGACGAAAGTTTACTAAATTGTAATTAATACATTTATTACTTCATTTATTGTTTACTAGAGTAATCCGCCACTAAAGGACATATAAATAACCATTCAAATATTTAAGTAAGGTTACGACAATTATCTATACAAGACGATAAATTAACGACTGTTGGCAAGTTATTTTTGGTGATTATACTTTTTGGTTGAATTCTGCTTTTCTGTAAGACCTTGACAAGTCCGAAGGATGTCATAAAGTAAGTAATATAGATCAAGGACACGGTAAAGTTCGGAGTTTACAATTTCACGGTTAAAACCTTCACAACGCGTTATAAATGTAGTATTATCTATCTGTATATATAAAAATAAATTGCTGTTCGTTAGTCTCGCTAAAACTCGAGAACGGCTGTACGGATTTATCATATCTTGGTCTTGGAATGTTCGTGGAGGTCTAGGGAAGGTTTAAAGGGTGAAAAAAATTAGAAAAACTCCTGTGAAAGCTTCAAAAATAGCCCTTTTCCATTTCTCGTACAAACGTTTTTTTCCGAGGAAGAAATGTTTTTTTTTTGTATTTCCTAATAAATTCAAAAATCTGTTTATTTATTTCCTTTAAGGCAAAAGAGTTCGCGGGGTCAACTAGTTATAGAATAAAAATAACAATAAGCCTTTTTATTCTATATGTGACACAATAATATTAAAAGGTATAATATTTGAAAATAAAAAAAATGTTTACTGTACACTAATACAACAGATCGACTGGCAGGACTCCTTCAGTAGGGCTCCTGTGATTGACGAGTCAACGATATCCC
>JAODUI010000028.1:2683929-2696352 GCA_027563995.1 Papilio gigon
GAAACAAAAAACGCATAACTCTTCATATTTGCGTTGTTATTCTTTTATCTGCAAAAAGTATGAAAGTCAAGTATTCAGTATTGTCAACCTGCCCTCCCTACGGAAGGTCTACACAACATCAACTCTTCCATACATCAGTCCGCCATCATATATGAACGCTCTCTTCTTACTCATATCTCACACATAGGGTCTCCACTTTCATAGCCATCCACATTCAATCAAAACATTGTATTGAAATGTTTTCTGGTATTCATTTCGTTTTAAATAAAGAGTCAATATTTGTTGATTTTAATCATAATCATCATATCAGCCACACGTCGCCCACTGCTGAGCGTAGGCCTCCCTCAAAGATCGCCACGACGTTCTGTCCTCGGCCGCCCTCATCCAGGATGCTCCCGCAAGCTTAACTAGATCATCGGTCCATCTTGCAGTAGACCTACCCACGCTGCGTCGACCTGTGGGTGGTCGCCATTCCAGGACTCTGTTAATTTGCTGTTTAATTTAATAGGACATAATTTCATTAGTAATTATCGATTTCATTCTATTCATTCAAATTTATTTTATAATGATGTAATTATTTAATTATCATGAACACGTAATGAGTGCTTATTTGTTTAGAAAACTGTCCTTTGTTCGAATAACAGTAACGTACAAACATAGTTCGCTTGTTCATTATTTTATTCACAAATGTGAGCATCGAGTTGAATCATTTAAATGTTATTAAAGTTATTTCTTATATTTCTATTAAGAGTAGGAAGTATCTTGTGGCAAATTGATAATGTAAAAAAAATTGGCATCATCATATCGGCCACTGCTCAGCGTAAGGCTCCCCGTCTTCACGATCGGTCTTCGCCTGCCCTCATCAAATATACTCCCGTAAACTTTACTAGGTAATAAAAATATGATTCGATTTAATAGAATTCAGTTCAAGGTGGAAGAGATATTTTGACACTCACTGTTAGATGTCGCTACTGTAACGTTTGTGACCTGATATATTTTAATATTTATAATAATAAAATTATAGTTAATTTTTGATACAACTTGATCAATTAAATTTAAAATAAATTATTCGTGATTTTAAAGTATTAATGACGAAGATAAAAGACCGCGAAAAGTTGATTGTTTAATTTGAATAGATTTTACCATCCATCCATTTCCATCAGCTCATCTATCGCCATTCGCTCAATCAAACTGCTAACGATTGAAATTATCCAGTATTTTTTTTCAAGAATACCAAACAATGTAACAACAAAGTCTTCTCTTACATAGTTACATGTAACCGTGTGCCAAGTTTTCTTTTATTTTCGTTCCTGAGAGAGATGGAGTTGTGGCATTGAAAAAATGATTTTATAATCTATAGCCGTTCGCAGAAAGAAAAAAAATATTTGTAAAGAGGTAAGCTTTTATTGGCGGGTCGCGAGTTAACTACGTTGTTATCGGACGTGAAAACTTGGTCGATAAGAGCGCGCGCGCTCACGCAAGCGTCAGTCGAGTGTCGGTGCGGCTTGTGGTGGTTTGCGGCTTGCGGCGCAGGCGCAGCGCTTCTCTACCGTACGTTAAGTAAAATAAAAAAATATACAACTGTTATGTGCCTGGTGTTTACTAAACAGTGTTGTGACAAGGAAGACTTTTATTTAACGTGAACAAGTGGTTATTAATAATTCGGTAAGTATATTAAATTTTATTTTAAATTTCTCTGATCACCTTTTGGAAATATAATTAATTTGACTGAACGTATTTCAGAGAATGAAAAAAACTATATTATTTTTGTAACAATAGATCGACATTTATATTTATGTAAATACACGCTAGAATCTTAAACAATAAATAACGTCTAATATAAAAATCCTTGTTCCTTCCGTCCTTTAATAAAAATTATTGCTCGACAAAATGGCGCACAAGTTTGCGAAGTTGATTAACTTTGTAAAATGTTTATATATTAATATTTAGAAAAAAATACGCCGTCGTTACTTATATACAATATCTACAACGATAATTATATAAACATGGATACCGAATATTTGACTGCATCAGAAATAGGCGCGATAACGCTCCGATATCTGTCAGCTCAAACACCGAACCACTCACAAAAACATTATTATCTTTATAAACTCACAACTTAACATGCCAGTACATTACCTCTTCATCACTACACAATATTAGAAAAAAAAATAATACAAAAAGGAGTTTTTAATGTACCCAAGATCGATTGCTCCATAGACAACAACCATGAGCTTTTCATTTTACATTTGTCTTTTGTTTTTGTAGTGAAATCAATGTAATATTTTCAACGTAATTATTTTTTAACATATTGTTTTGGTTATCAGTTAATAAATTAAAGACCTCCTAATGTAGTTACCAACAGACATGACAACAGCTATATATAACCGTTTTATTGCTATATACGTGATCTAATCGCGCATTAGGCTTATTTTTATTTTGATAATATGGATTATGGACTATCTCGTTAACCAGACTGATATAAGCTTTTACATATAATAAATGTTTTAGTCCAGTGATGGAGGAAGACCGAAGAAGGTGTGGATCGATTGTGTGAAAATATGCGTAGGAAGTGTGTGAGTTCAGATATGAGCTGACAGAGATGTATGGAAGAGTTATACATACTGTGCCGGAAAAGGGCAGGTTGATGACGATGCTGATGATAAAATGTTCATTAAAAATTGACTAACATATGAAGAAAAGGCAACGCCTTCTTTTTACTCCTTTTAATTATAAAACAAAATATTAATTCAGTATCAACCTGCCCTTTTCTCTATGGAAAGTCGACACAAAATGTATTCTTCCTTACATCTCTGTCAGCCATCATATCTGGACTCGCACACTTCTTACGTATATCCTCTTTCACACAATACATGCACACCTTCGTCCCGCCACATTAAAACTAAATATTAAATAATAACTCAATGATCGCCTTATAACATGCAAATTACATTTTTCTGTCATTATGAGGTCCATCCATTCAATCATCTAAACTTTTGCATCGACAATGTTAGTAAGATATAATAGAATTGCAAAAATAGACAAGATTAATACAGGCCAGTGTTTCCCAATCTACGTTTAGTGTTGCTCTTGTATTCCGTAAACATTTACGACGAACTTTTCGCAATAATAAATTAAATCTGTACTCAATCGGAACGAAATCTTACTTCTTACTAAAACTACTGGGTAATTACACCAGTAATCTTATAATACAAATGTTACAATTATGACTGTTTACATGTATAGAAGGATGTTTGTTTGCTGGAAAATCAAAAACGGTTTAACAAATCTGAATGAAATTTAGCACAGTTATAGATTATTACCTGAAACAGAACGTGTACTATTTGTGAAGTTTTTTTTTATAATACCTCGCGGACAAACTCGCGGGCAACAGCCAGTCTATATTTAAATCTTATGAAACGAAACGATTTTCATGATATCCAACCGCTGTTCTGAGCCGCGAAACGGATTAAAAACGCTTTATATGAAGGCATCATATAAATGATGCCGGCGTGGATGCATATAGTCTAGTTACTCTTAATAATAGGGGCGGCTCCGAGTCCATCAGTGGGGACATACAGAGAGCTGATGATGGTGATGATGATGATCATATAAATAATTTATTTGGTATAGTATATACATATTTTCATGAAAGTAATTATACGTTAATAGGGTATTTTTGATAGTATGAACATTAAACTTTTGCTACTGGTCAAGACCTAGTTCATTGACCTTTCTCCGCATCATGTCTATTTAGATATCCGACCGTACACTTCTAAATATCTACTCTTGAATACTCTCAATAGTTTTTCTGTTTTTTCTTATAAACAACGTTAAACTACCTTTTATTTATAGAGTAAGATGTTGATATAGACGCAAAAGCTAGGACTCCAGTCCCGGTGATATTTAATTTCCTTTTTCAAACGTATTATATTTGTGAACGAAGTTTTAAGTTGATTTTTTTCTTCATTTATATGTTTTATTGGTATTTATCCTAAATAGTAATAAAAAGTCGTTAAAAAAACGTCACTCATTTATAATTTGTATACCTAAGATATTTATTCAAAAATACAATTGCAAGTTTTTAATAATAATGATGCGTTATCGTAATTACGTTCGCCGAATATAACAGTTGCCAAGCAAGATACGATATTTATACTGTTTTAATCAAACAATAATTGTAAACATATTTTAATATCTATTATCAAATTTGTGGTACAATAATGAATATTTCACAAGCGAGCTAGTTTTAACGCAACAGAACAGTGTTTGGCTTCTTTACCTACATTAGTAGAATGTTTTTGAAAGTTCATCGGCGCAAAAAAGAAATAGGCTAATAACCGAATACGCTTCTCATTCTATAACAGCATTCGGTAATGGTCGATCGCTCTAGTTACGACCTGATCTATTGAAGTCAACAAATAATTCAATTCCGAGAATCATTTTTAATACGAGCGGTTACTCGCCTCTTCATAAGCGTTGAATTAAAAAATAGCTTACGTTACTCCTGCAAACAACAACTATCTTCCAGTAAAATTCCCATCAAAATCAGTCAATCTGTTTCAGAGTTTATAAGAAACGTGTATGTGAGGATATCTTTAAAACCTATTAATTGTTGAGCAAAATAGACAATGATAAGTCGTAATGGTTGTTTGCGAAATGAATGGAACCATAGAGCATCGTGAGAGTCATTCAATGCGCACAATTGCCGGAGATTGGCTGTTACCCGCTGACTGCGGTCTTACTTAAACTGCCTACACAATTACGTCGTATAACAACGTATTACTGCCCACCGTTTGTAACTTATTCAATACTAATGAATGTTGTGAATAGGCAAAATCATTCACAAATAAAATCTGAATTTATTATCTGTATCTAACTCATTCATAAGAGATATGTAAAAACTATTTAAACCCAACGGTTTAAATAGTTTTTACATATATTTTGCTTAGACGAAGTCTGACAATAAATAGTATGAAGTCAGTAACAAGTTTTGGAAGACAGCGATATTTACTGCTTCAGAGATTCTCCGAAACAACCGCGGACTTATGAATAGGCAGACAGATATACAAACAAAAGATTAAAAAAATTGGTTACTTATTTTTAAAAGCAAAAATACTTCATGAGTACGAATTACGATTTTGTTATTTTTTTTATTTTGTTTTCTTTTCTCGTGATCCCCGACACATTTTTGGGTCAGAGTTCGTTTTACCATTTTTTAACATTTAGTGCTAGGGTTTTTTAGTTAAGTCGATTTTTGTATTACATACACTCTTTTTTATTGGATCAACTGCATTATTCTAGCCTATGCACATTTATTCTTGTAATCAGGATTGAAATTTGAGGGCAATGACATGAACGTTCTAAATTATATTTGTAAAATGTAGAGTTAGATAAATAACAAGACGGTTAAAGTATTTGTATATCGTATTGACAAATTGATTGTTTGCTACATTAAACATTACCCCGATAAATCTTATCACGACGTGTACCATCGCCGCCGTCTCATCAACTAGTCGGAGAACATTATCAAACGAGTATTTGGGTTCGAATTCTATCAAATCACTTTTAAATCACGTCTTCTTAAGCTCTATACTTCTCCATCAACCGTTTAGAAGCGCCAATAGCCCAATAGTTAAGTGTAAGGACTACCGCTCTAGCGGTCGTTGGTTCTAACACCACCATGATTATAGTCGTGAACCATACCACAAGCTTTTTCAAGCTTACCTGGAATGGTTACTATAAATATTAGTAAATTAACAACAATCTACCTATGTTTTATAAAACAAATCTTCATCATACATACATCATACGTCATACACTCCAATCATAATTCCTTCCGTCTTCCACTACTTTGTATAAATGCAATCTTATAACTTTCTTGTTAACATGACTGTCATCTCTCCTCTTAATAAATTTAAACGAACATATATTTGTTATAATTGTTTCCTTTATCACTAGAGATATGAGGTAAAAGACCATAAACAATCTAGAGACGATTGATAGACGCGGGACCGCCACCCGCATCAGACAGTCAATCAGTCCTAGCCGTAGTTAGCGTATTCTTAGTTTAATCAGCAATACACACGTTAAGTACACGACATATCAATTTAACATCTTGCCGAGTACAGCCGCGTTGCGGCACGGTCTGTCCTCGGCGTCGTTCCAAACCAGTACGTCTTAGGCTCCTTCAAGAAGCGAGCGTAGCTCTTTCTCAAAGGCCCAAGAGCATTCGTGTTTCCGCTGGTATTGCGGATGTCGATGAGCACCTTCCGATACCGCCGGTCGTTTGCCCCGTTCTCTTATTAAAACAAAATGTATTTATTAATGAAAAAATAACAAAATTGAAATCAGATAAACCTTTTTTTGTATACAGTTGTAGTTATGTTTACAAGCAGCCGGTGTCAGCGGGCTCATGGCGGTGCGCTCTAGTTTCTAACTATAACAATAATATTATGCCAACCAAGATAAACATCCTAGACTGTTTCTATCACGTTTACGTCTAACAATAAACTTATCATTTTATATTTACCATAACTTACTACAATGACAATACTGGAACATAAGAATTATTATATCAAGTTAACACAATAATTATTAATATGACAAGTAATGTATGGATGGATATGTAATTATACAAAGTCAGAGATGGATATCTAAATGAGATATAGTAATAGTAATCCAAACTTCTAAGCTATACTTGCGTAAATTCATTAAATGTAATTAACAATTCAAAATTCATGTTCTAATCGCTTTCTAAGTACGAAATACTTTCTGGTATTTAAATTCTCTGAATTTTCAAACATGTGTACAAAATTCGATCAAATGCAAATCAGGAATTGAGATAAACTCGAAAGTTGGAAGAATAAGGCATGTAGATTGTTTTCTTCTTTTTTTTTAATTAAAGTATTATTTCATCAGTAAATAAGCAACAGTTATATTAATGAGATTAAGTTATAAAAACTTTGGTCTAACCACCTTCCATTTGTACATACTCAAGGAGCTAAGTACAGTAATCCTAGGTGAAGAAAGGCACGGTGCCTATTAGTAAACCTGTCGGGAACACCGCAAGCCCCGCTCGCTCCGTTCTCGGCGGCCCACCATGTCTCCGCATAGTTTTTGTGACTGAACAACTTTCGTTATGTTTAACAACATATGTAGCTTAATTTCAATCAAACTAGAATCGTCACATGCCATTACAGAGCTATCAAAAACTAGTTCAAACTGTTTCAAACGGTATTTAAATGAAATTGAATGGATAATTGAAATTATAAAGAAATACCACGACAACGTAAGTCAGACAAGGGTCGTAGTTTGGCAATGCAAATCAAAAAATAAACTGTGGTTCTTTAAAATGACTGTCCTATTATTCTTCTTGCAAAAATTGAAATAACAATATAGGTTTATTTACAAATAAATCTAGAATCTTCTGGGAAGAGTGATTGAACGACAATGCGCTATACGTTGCGTCATTGTATTGGTCGTGTGGCATGTCTCTAAGATATAATCGTTCAACAGAGATGGCGATGAAGGAGTGGCTGCAATGGTTGCCGCCACCACGATCGCTGCTGGCTCTGCTGCTGGCGGTTACCGGTTTTAGCAGTCGACTGTTCGCCTCCTACGTCACACATTCGCCTACCCTGCTCGTCGACACCTGTCACTCTCTATGCAGACTCTTTGGACTCATCACTACACTGCTAGCATACAAGGTAAATACAAATGTTATTTAAATTAAATTAACATAAAGACTTAGCCTAAGTATATGAGGTTATACGACTATGTTCTTATTGACATGACACTCAGAGAATATAGCAATTCGAATAACAGCTCAGGGCTTAAAATCGGTCAAAGCTACAGGTCGTCATTACGTCATTGGAGAGGAGTACTCCTCAATAATTGCCAGTTACAAAGGAATCGGACATCTTCATTCTGTCTTCGAAATGTCACTGTTCTCAATTTTGAAATAATGAATAGAAAGTGTTTCCATCTTAGGCGATTGAGTCGATAATATATCCAAAATAATCATAGTTGACTTCATGTTATTTTAGTAATATTTCTATATATGGAATCTCACTGTTACGATATTTGCATATTTAAGTCCTACCTAGAAGGACAATTCATGTTAAACGGTTTCTTTTCACGTATTTCAACACTTTATAATCGAGGTTATGAAGCAGTAGACCATAGAGTCCACGATTGTTTTGTTTATTTAATTAAATGTGGCTAAACGGCTGTATAAATTGAAAACAGCACTGCAGCTAAAATTGTTTTATTTTAATATTTTTAAATAAATTATTTTAATTATTATTTTCAAACAATTTATTTTAATTATTATTGTATTATTTTTAAATAATTTGTTTTAATTATTATTTTATTATTTTTGTATAATTTGTTTTAATTATTATTTTATTATTTTTAAATAATATTAAAATTACATTCATATTTACATTATCGATTCATAAAATTTTATTCACTACGACATCATGTTGTAAACTAATTTCCGAACGATCCACCTTTTTTATTCTACCTCAAAAAAGTTATCTTAGTGGCCAGTATGCGGACTTCTTGGCAGAATGCGAACTCCTTGTCTACCAAAAAGATCGGATACGAAATTCTCCAGTCGACGACGTTAACCAAAACGAACAACGCACTTTTGTCTAATATGTCGTTTATGTCAATGATGTACTTCTTTCTAACTATGTCATAAACATGTTTAATATTTCATGCATTTCTTCCCAGTACGAGCGAGCTGACGAAGGCGCGGGACGCGAGGGCCGGCTACGCAATACATTCGGGTGGGCGCGTATTGAGGTGGTCGGCCGACTCTCTGTACACGTGCTGTTTGCATCGTTCGCCTTCTCTCTAGTGGTGAACGCGCTGCAGCTCGGCGTGCACTCGTCCCATGTGCAACCACCGCGCTATCCTAAAGTCATCATCGGCAGTGCGGTCCTCGGACTTCTGCTCTATACTATTAACTACATGTTGCTGGCTGGTAATACAATTATCTTTTTTTAGTACAATTTTAATATGATTTTTAAACGAAGTTAGAACAATGATCCAGAGCAGTAGACAGAGCGGTAATGCTATTATTTGAACGCATTCTTTCCCTCGAAACAATAGCAATACTGCAGCTATAGTTTTCCCCGTCACTATTCTGCCCTTTGTTGTGAAGCAAGCAATTTGCAAATCATACCTTATCGAAAAAACTTATTATCATGTTAGTTCGTAGTGGAGATAGATCTAAAGATTATCAAGAATGCGTTGTCATGATGAAACAGAAATCTATTAAATTACCTATTAATTAAAATACAAATTTCAAAAGTTGGGTACAATCTCAGTGATGATAAAGGCATATCTACACTGGCAGTATTTTCGAACGTGACTTTAAAAGGTGAGAAAAATTAGATAAACTCCCGTGACAGCCTTAAAAATAGCCCTTTTCCATTTCCCATATGAACGTTTTTCTCCGAGGAGGAAATGTTTTTTTTTTGTATTTCCTAATAAATTCAAAAATTTGTTTATTTATTGCCTTTAAAGCGAAACACAGTTCGCGGGGTCGGCTAGTACAATCTAAAAATAATAAAAAAAATTTATAGCATCATTAAAACAACTAGATTTATTTATTTAAATACTTCTATTGATTGCCGGCAGTCGTAAAATTAGATAATAAAAAAAACACAAATTTCCGAACGTCGAATTGCAACCTACATTCTCGTCCTATCTAAAAAACCATAAACGAAGTATGCAAACTTCTTGGTTTATGGTATGTTAAGGAGGTTCGACTCTGATTCCGTAAGGTCGAAACTTCCGATTGATTTTACACTTTATGTTCCGAAAAAAATCAATCGAAAGAATTGAAAATTTATGTATTGGATAGTCCAATTATCTTGGAAGGCATAACATCACGCTATGTGCAATAGGAGCGGAGTATTCAGCTCAGTTCTAACTCGTCAGCTTTATAGCAGTGTAGATTGATAATGTATTTGACATTATTTTATTAAAACTTGCCATTCATCATTTTGCCTCAACTTCCGATTCAAGTTCCGATTCCGATTCGAGTTCCGATTCAGGTGTTGATTCCGATTTAAGTTCCGATTCAGGTACCGATTCCGATTCGAGTTCCGATTACGGTGTAAAATTTACGTTACAACCCTGGCTATGACGCCATTTTGTTTTTGTTTATATCCATAACAGATAAGTAATTACCTTGCGTAAATGCGAAATTATTAATTAGATATTATCTTCCTCGAGATACATGTCTCTTTTAACACGTTCGATGCGAAGCGAGGTATAAATCATCCCTAATGCAACTTCCCTGTAGTACAGCAAGGAAACACGTGTACTTCTCTATGGTGTGAAATAACTTTATCAAAGGATACGGGGTCTAACAGACCGCGTGCACTAACGTCTACTCAGGGAGCGGGTCGATAAGACCACGTAACTCAGGGCCATACAGTACCCAACAATTGATGTCGCAGCTAACGTATTAATTGATCGTTGCTATGCCAACATATAACGCTATCATAGACGTCACTATGTAATACATACTATCAATCTATCAGTTCGAATTCAGCTGACTATAGGAAATTACTTAGAATAATATATTATTAAACAACTAAAAAATGTCAGTAGATGACAAAACATTGAACCACCAATAGCCTGGTGACTACCGATGTCGCGGTCGTGTAACATTCCACTACTGAACCTAACACAAGCTTAGTTGCTTACAAGATATATTAGTGAATCGACTAAAATCTACTATTTTTTTTATTAAAAAACACAAAAACGGATATACATGAAGGAAGACGTGCTGCACATATGTTAAGTAATTCAATATATGAAGTCAATCCACTGACAGAGACGTGGACTAGTCTATATAGGGTAGGCAGACTCTCGGTGACGTGTTAGTTTTAAATTGACCCAAAACATACAAAGGGCGTAGTTTCTTCAATCAATCGTCGTTACATAAAAAAAAATAATTTCATAAAAACAATGTATTTCATCCAACAGTCCACTAGCTCATCCCGATTGGTTCAAAGATGGGCAAAATGTCAACAATTCGCCACAAGACCGCGTGACCCGGTACAACAAGAGTAAGGGGAAGCGGCTGCTCATCAGGGACGTGTGGCTGTCAGACGAAGGTGTCTACGTCTGCAAAGCTGACAATGAAAAGAGTACACCCAAGGAACACACGTTCTACGTGTCTGTCGTCAGTGAGTATAGAGACCGTTGGCGCTAGTGTCGACCTTGATAGAGATGTCAATGTGTTACATCGATATCGTTTTAAAAGATTAATAATATTTTCAAAGTTCATAATGTCATTACTTGTATGACATTACGAGACATGATATATGACACTTGTATCACACACACACACACTTGTATCACACACACACACACACTTGTATCACACACACACACACTTGTATCACATCACACAAGAGCAACACTAATATTTCTATCACTCTCATTCCTTTTGATAGAAAGAGACACCAATATACTTTTAATGAAAGACATTGGTCCAGTCCAGCAGTTGATAGATGATGAAAAATGTTCTATTCAACAGGTTCTCCAGCATACGATAAGAAACCACCGACGTATATAGCGGCGAAGGAAGGCGAAGATGTCACCATACCTTGTTCAGTCCTCGCCGTCCCCACAGCAGAAGTATCGTGGACGTACAACGGCCATCCTCTCCGTCGTAATGACGCTACGTGGGTTAAAACCGTTGAGAGCAACCGCACGGTCGCTGATCTCCACATCGGCAGTGTGAAGAAAGCGAACGCGGGGTACTACGGTTGCAACGGCATTAACCAACATGGCGACGTACACGCCGAGACTTTATTACACGTCGCTTAAAATTCTATAACGTACAAATGTAATACATCAACGTTAATAAACGTGAAAATTGAATTAATTAATTTAACTATTAAATCGATAATATTTCTCTGAATAAAAACTTACAATGGTACATCCCTAATAACATTTCGATTTGGCGCCATTTTTAAATCAATTGTCTTTGTTTTTTTTTTTATTTTTGGTTATTACTCAAGATATTTTATAACAATTTTTTATGTATCTGTAAAAATTCGAATAAATTATTTTGTATAAAAAAAACTGTTTTATTTAATTTAAAAAAAAAAAACGTAACCTCGGATGCGGAAGGACGCGTTGCTGCGTGGTCCTCGAGGGTGGGAGACACTGGGGAAGGCCTATGTCCAACAATGTGCTAAGCTGATAATGGTGATGAAATTACCGTTCAAAATATTTAATGACCGTTTTATCATCATCGTCATCAACAGCCCTTGTCTGCCCACTGTTAGACATAGGTCTTTCCCAATGCCTTCCACAGTATGCGGTCCTCCTGCATCCAACGACTTCCTGCAGTCCGCACTAACATCGGTCCACCTGGAGGGAGGACGA